>PVJO010032197.1:0-13487 GCA_004026905.1 Hystrix cristata
AGGAGGGAGAAAGATTGGTAAAGAAAGCATGGAATGGGGGAAATGAGGCCTCAATTAAGAGGTGCAGAAGCCTTGGGTGGGAGTAACTTCAGCAAGGCTGGAAGCAGAGGAGGACTTGGAGCTGGGCTAAGGGGCGGGAGGGGGACTGAAGCAGGTGAGAAAAGCTAAGCTGTCTGTAGGAGGTGGAGGATGTGGTCAAATCAAGCAGCTCCGCTCTGAGCTGGGGGAGGCCACAGATGCCCAGCGAGCGAGGAGTGCCGGGTCGGCCTGGTACTTACCCCACACTTAGGAGCACTCGGCCAAAGCTTCATCCCCACAAATAACCTTATTAAGTAGTACTTTGTGTCCATTCACAGGCGAGTGAGCAGGGCAGGGGGATGAACGACACAGCTAAAAGCAAGCTCTAGGTCATGCAGGTGGCGTGGGCCAGACCCAAGTTGAAAGCCGGTGCGTGGGCCGACTCGTTAGCCACCTGTGGAAAAAGTTCCAGGATGTCAGTGACAATGATGGTGATGATGGTGCGACCTGGGCCTGGGCAGAGTGGGTGTTGAGGGACAGCACCTGTGGGAGCCTTACTGGGGATGAAGGAGCCCAGGGTATTTTCTTGGGGTTGGTCTTGGTTGAGAGGTACACATGCCCTAGGTTATGGGGAAAGACGTGAACATGGCATTGCACTTACTAGTCCCTTAGTGTCAAGAGATCCGTATTTTAGAGATCACTAGGACTTATTCAAGGTCACAGTTGAAAAACAGAAATATACATTTTTTAAAAAAATTTCTGTAAGAAGTCACACCCCTGAGATTAAAGAGATTGTCCTAAAGTGCTGAGCTGGGGCCCCAGGCTAGAGGCCACCTCCTTCCCCTCCTTCCTCCCCTCCTTCCCCTCCTTCCTCCCCTCCTTCCTGCCCTTCCATGAAGCAGCTGCTGCCAAGCTGCCCTCAGGAGGGGATTTCAGGCCCCGGGCCACTGAGAGCTGGTGGAGGTGCTGGCAGCATGGGCATGAGGTGCCAGGTGGTTTGGGATGAAGACTCCAGTGGGTGCTGTTGTTACTGATATTAATCAAGTCCCCAAAATGAAAGCTGTCCACGTGCTGTGTATCTTTATGTACACGATCTCATTTAATCCTCGTGAGTTTTACTGGTGGCCAGAGTTTAAACGAAGCCCTGTTTAGGGGCAGGAGGAGGAGAGATGGACTGAGATTAGTTGTTTTCTCTTTGTGATCCCAGGGTGATGTCTTACAGCCTGGAGATTAAAGTCCAGTCTGGGCTCAGGACAGGCGGGGCTGTGTAGGGGACAGGATGTGCCCGTTTTCCAGTGTGGTGTCTAGGGTCGAAAGGTTTATGGGTCCTGTGGGCTTGTGACTTGTGCTTTGCGGCTGGGGCTTTTCCATCTCCAACCATATCAACCTCTTGGGATATTGTAACCTTACTAGTTTCTTCAGGGCCACTGCTTCCCTACAGGTGTCACCAGCTTCTATGATAGATGAGAAACTAAGGGGCAAAGAGGTTAAGAAACTACTCTGTCTCTTGGCTGGTGCTGTGGACCTGGAGGCACGATGTTCAAAGTTACCTCGGGTGTGTTTCTTACCTATAGATCCTCTCTTTTTTTCCCTAATGAAATGCAACATGGACTCCTAGACCCCACTTTCTCAACAGGCGGCAGATCTGTTTTAATCAAAGTGAGGAAGGGGACCCCGAGCCAGCCTCCTCAGCTTTCCCTTCCGCCCTGTGCAGTGCTTGAAGCCCTCCGGGAACCCACAGGACACCGTCTGAGAACCACAGCCCACATTCCTACCTGGGTGCTCTTTGCAGCACCCCAGGACCTGAGCGCAGGTGCTGGGCCTATTTCTGGCATGGTACTCATATCCCCTTCTTCACCAGTGGCACTGAGTCCCTAGCACCAAGGCACTGTACTTAGAACGTTCCAGTGAGTAGTTCTTAGCTGAGTAGATTCCCTCTGGCACAGTCTTTATCACTTTCCTTGTTGCTGAGACATGGTACCCAACAGCCACAACTTAAAGGATGAGAGGTTTATTCTGGCTCATATTTTCAGTCCATGATCAGTGGGCTCCATGGCAAAACCTGCATGGTAGAAAGGCCCAGGCAGAAGGCAGCTGCTCGTCCCATGACAGCAAAGGGAGGATGCAGGAAGGGAGATACACCATTTCAGGTCACACTCCCTGTGGCCTGTCTCTAAGCAGGCCCCACTTCTACCAGCACACTAAGCTGCTGACTTTCATGGGGGAACCAGAGGGTTCCCTGGTACCTTCTCTGGCACCTCCATGGTCCAGTCTTTTTCCAAAAGCCCTGCCTTTGGACACAGGAGAGTTGGGGGCAGCTAGATTTAAACCGTCACACGCATGGTACAGATGTCTGGAGAGCTTTAACAGAAATTACTGGAATTCAAGTGAGCAGTGTTGGGCAAGTCACCTGCCATATGCATGACATAGTTTCCCTCTTTACATAACCTCCGTGGAGCTTCTTCCTCTACCAACCCCTTAGGATTAGGACGAAGATAGGTTGCTTCCTAGGCAGACATGCTGAGAGTAAACTACAGCCTTATTCCTGTACCTCTGGTGGAACTGAGGCCCCCTTCTGTATCAGGACACCCTAACCAACAACTCTGTGAAGGCCCTGACTACAGTGTCCCCAGGAGTCCGGCTCTGCCTTGCGTCTTGCATGGACAGGCGTGGCCCACACTGGCCTCCGTAGTGTCCACACATGGCATAAAGTGTTCCCCAGGGTCTCCTTTCTCCATTCTCCTGGTTTCCTAGCAGTGACTGCACATGTGAGCTAGATGCTTTGCTTACCTCCCACAGCAAGGGCATAGCCCGCTTCCATACGCACTGTAAAGTGTAATTTAACTTACGGCAGGGCAAGGAATTGGTTTAAAGGGTACTTCATGTAAAGTGACCCTTCCTTAACCCACGAGTCTTCTTCAGACATGTACTGAATGCACAGGTCAAAACACTGTGCCAGGTACCAGGGGCTCAGCAGGGCCTTGACACAGGGGCCTCGTCCTCCAGAGTGCAGTGTCCAAGTGAGACAGAGCAAATGTCAGTTCAAAACAGGTAAGAATGGTGAAGAAAGCAAACAAGGTGTCTGGCAGAAAATGCCAGCAGAGACTGCATGAGGTTGGAAGGATGCGAAAGACCTCTGCAAGGAGGCGACTTTGCACCGTGGCGCATGCCTGCGATCCCAGCACTCTGGGAGGCGGGGCCACTTAGCAACTTAGCAAGACCTTGTCTTAGCATTAAAAATATTTTTTTCTTTTAAGGGCTGAGAATGTAACTCAGTGAGAAGGTCCTAGGCTCAGTCCCTAATACCATCAAAAGTAAACAGTCCCAAAAGATGGAGAAAAGGAGTTGCCCCCAAGAGGTAGGGTAGCTAGAGAGGAGCCTGTTGGGCAGAAGGGCCAGGAGGTGTGAGGGAAGAAAGTTCTAGGCATGCAGATAGGGCAGCCATGGTGCCTGAGCATGATGGGGAGGAAGTGTAAACTAGGAAGTAAGAGGGAGAAGGGAAAGCAGGTGGGTCTTGCAAGCTTCTGGCTGTGGTAAGCGGTTTTACTCTTTGTAGCATTTGTTGCTTTGGCTCTGCGTGTCTGGGTTGGAGGCTGTGCCCCATGACGCAGGAAGTACCATGCTGCACACCAAGCAGGGCTGGGGGCCGAGGAGGTGGGGATGCTGCCCTCCAATGGTGAGACCAGCGGCTTCTCAGCACCCAAGATAGACACCGTGGCTGGCAGCTCTGGCTGGTGGACAGGCTGAGTAAGGCTGAAGGGCAAGGTGAAGACATC
This sequence comes from Hystrix cristata, assembly GCA_004026905.1. Classification (NCBI taxonomy): domain Eukaryota; kingdom Metazoa; phylum Chordata; class Mammalia; order Rodentia; family Hystricidae; genus Hystrix; species Hystrix cristata. The sequence continues at coordinate 3,795 of PVJO010032197.1, forward strand.
ACTTTTAGGACTCAGGAGAACAAGATAATAACATGAAGTCCTGAACCAAATACAGAAAGTGCAAAAGCAGGTTGGGATAAAACTAGATGTGCACTGGAAAAGAAAACATAACCTTACGCACGACCATGTTAACATCTCACTGCTGGGCAGTGTTCTTGTTTTGTGTACAAAGAAGCAGAGGCGGGCTATATGCTGAAGGTCACATCAGCCAGGCAAGACAGGTTTTTTGAGTTAAGAACTACATAGGGTTGCAAGTCAGTTTGGAATTTTCGCCACTGTTGAGATCATAAAAGGAAGCGTGTTGAGGGAATAATTAGGGCCTGGCTGAATTCTGGACAACCATCGCTTATAGGTATAGATGGAAGGCCGGAAGGGGAAGGCCCCCAGTGGAGGTGGGTCTGTGCTGTGGAAGCTCAGGGGCAATGGGGGTTCCAGGCTTCCTGTGAGACCCACGCAAAGAGCAGGGCTCAGGAGATGTGGAAGGCGAGTTTGGAGTCTTCCCTGCAAAGGCTGGAGAGAGTGTGGCTCGGTGCCCTCACTGCCACTGCTTGCTTTCATGTCTTACAGGCCCAGAGGCTGTTGGGCCAGAGGAGGCCCCACCGGTCCTTCTTCGAGTCCGTCATCCGGACCCTCATTATCGTGTGTGCCGCCCTGGCCGTGGTCCTGTCTTCCGTCTCCATCTGCGATGGGCACTGGCTCCTGGATGAGGACCGCCTCTTTGGGCTGTGGCACTTCTGCACCATCACCAACCAGAGCAGGCCACACTGCTTCCGAGACCTGAGTCAGGCCCGTGTGCCTGGGCTAGCTCTGGGCACGGTCCTGGCCCGCAGCGTGGCTGCCATGGCTGTGGTGACCGCCATCTTTGGCCTGGAGCTCCTCATGGTGTCCCAGGTGTGTGAGAACATCCGCTCTCGGCGTAAGTGGGCCATTGGCTCCCTCCTCCTCCTGGTCTCCTTCACCTTCTCCTCTGGAGGGCTCCTGAGTTTTGTGATCCTCCTCAGGGATCAGGTCACACTCATCGGCTTCACCTTGATGTTTTGGTGTGAATTTACCGCGTCCTTCCTCTTCTTCTTAAACGCTGTCAGTGGCCTTCACATCAACAGCATTACCCAGCCCTGGGACCAACTAAGGACATTCTAGGGCCCCTCCGGAGCCCTCTGTTTCTATAAGAAAGTGTGATTCAGAGGAGACCTTTCCATCACGTGACCTCTGGTGGGGCAGGATGGTACCAGAACTTGAAGCTGCTGCTTTCTCGGCACTGAGCTCTGGGTTGCCTGCCAGAATGGCCAGGGGGCCTCTGCAGCTGGTTGGCAGGGCCGGAGGCCAGGGGTGTGCCTCAGTGCGCCCAAAGCACAGGTTTGGCCAAGCTATTAGGGTGTTGATTTCAAAGGAGAAAAGTATTAAAACTCTTTTCTTGAGTTTCTTCCCTGGACTGCGATCAACTTGGAAGTAGGTCTGGTAACTGCCGGGACAAGCAATGTTCACACTTATTTTATTGACTGCGTGCTGGGGGTCCTTGGGGCTCCTGAAGCTGCTAAGAATGGATCTGGATTGTTCTTCTAAGTTAAAGGACCGGTCACCCCTAGCATTTTCTTCCACCAGCCCTTTGCGCACATTTTCCTGGCTCTCGCAGAAATCCTTTAGAAGCCTTGCACATGATACACGTTTAAACCATTTCATTTGATTTTTCCCTTGACTTTTTTGGGGATTTCACAAGTCCCAGATAACCCAGGGGGCCGTCTGCTGGGGCTCTGCCTGTCAGCGTGTTTCCTTCAGCAAGCCCTCCCAGGGCACCCTGCTGCCTTCCAACATGGTTCTCCCAGAAGCCGGTGTGTACACGTGCCTGCTTGCGAGCCTAGCTTCTGTAAGGGTCAGATGACCGTGGAGTACCATTTTTGATTCTAGAACCATTTTAAAAAGCACATAGTCGGACCTGCTGGACTCCACGGCGGGTACAGGGAGCAGCCAGCCCTTGGGTAATGATTAACCAGCCATCCTGGGGATGGGTGGAGACCCAGGGGGTCAAGAACCAGTGGAGATTTCCATCTTTGTGGGCAGATCTGCATTTTCATCACCTTGGCCCTTTTCCAGCCCTTCCTCTACCTAGAAAAGGAGAAGATTTTGACCATTTTATCCTAACCACCCCCTAGCTGGTAAATTCTGGCTTCCACTGATTGTACAGGCTTTTGGTCTCTGCCCTACCCTTGTCACTGAAGGTCCCTCCTCAAGTATAGGTATTTGCCACCTCGCCCAACCCCTCTATGGTGATTTTTAAAAATCTTTATGCCAAGATGCAGAGTCACAAGGCTATGAATGCAAAGGTTGAACCAAGACGCAAGGAGTCCATGGGGATCACCTGAGAGGTTTATTCCTATTGTTGTTGACGGTGCTAGGGATCACCTGGTGCATGCTAACATGCCCTGCCACTGAGCCTCGTCCCCGGCCCCACGTGAGAGTTTCCGTGGGCTGCTCAGTTCTGCAGAGAGCAGAGCTCATCGCCCACATAGGCTGGATCTCAGTCTGGGAAGTGGGAATTTGCAGCAGTCTGTAAGGTGCAACAGGACAACCAGCTTGTCTGCAGAGAAAGGCAGGAATACAGCTGCCCACTCCCCGCAGAGATGCTTTTTGCTCTGTACTTCTTTGTCTCTGCTTATCTCCAGGATGCTTCCCTGTGAGCACTCGTAGATTTTGTTTTGTAAAAGGATTCATCTTGTACTCTCACATCAAGAGGACTGACAGCCAGAGTGAAGGCTGGGACCAGACTCCCCAGGCGCTTAGTGGGGCAGGGACACAGGTGCTGGTACACTCCTGCCTGGGAGTGGGCACAGCTCAGACCCAGCCTCCAAGCACCTGCACCCAAGTAAAAGGCCCTGGATGAATGGACATCTCCTTGCTGAGTAGCTTGGGCAAGTCATGGTGCCTTGGGAGTCTGTTTCTTATCCATAAAGTGAGATCAGCCTGCACTTCTGCTGCACCCTGCCTGCCCCATGTGTCTCACGCCATGTCAGGGGTACTAAAAAGGCTGGGGTCCTGGGTCTCCCCTTCGACTTTATCAGATTCATTCAGCTGTTCTGAACATTGTGGGCAGACAGGTGAGTTGAAGTGGGGGTTTCTTGTGTTTTCTGAGCATCTAAGTTTGTCCCTGAAAGTGAGCTGGGATCCAGGGACGCCCCTTCCCCTGCAGGAAGGGACTAGGGAGTGAGGCACGGTATACTCCCTCCCCTTGAGTTTCAGGCTGAAAAGCCTGACACACACACACCAAATCTCTTCCTGGGTACCATTTATTTCCCTGCCCCTTCTTCGGTCTTTGAACTGTTCTTCCCAGAAGAGCAATGCAGACCAAGTCCCAGGCCCTGGTCCCATCCCACAGTGCTCAAGTCCCTTCTGCTCAGTCCTGAGGACTCCCAGGTCTGGGAGAGGGGCGTCATCAGCCACGGCGGGGAGCAGGGCCATTTTCCAGGTCCCACAGCAGTGTCCGGCCCTCTCAGGACTGGCAGGCTCCGCCTCTACCCGCAGGCAGCCCTGTGTCAGCCTCAGATGACGCTGGCCCTGCAGGTGCCCCGGCTCAGCTCCAAGCTGCTGGCTTTGCTGCTGGCCTTGGTGATGTGGGTGGGGTCACTAGTGCCATTGCTGAAGGAGGAGCTGAGGGCCGGGGGGCGCAGCGGGAACTCCTGGAGGTGCCATTGTCGCCACTTCTTCTGAACTTCCAGCTGCATCTGCCCGAGACCACTCATCAGCTGGGGATGGAGGGACAGCCGGTGCCCGGAGCCCGGCTCTCACCCCTCACACACACCCTGAGCCCCACACAGGTCCTGCCACTCCAGCCCAGCCGGTCCTGCTGTCTCCTCCCTCGCCTGTAGGCCACTCTAGCTGACCATTCCAGCCCCCTCTACCCTGGGCACTTGCATCTGCCATCTTGTTACATCTTGTCCCCAGGAAAGAACTTGTGGTTTGTCTCCTCAGCTGCAGAACTCAGACACAAGCGAGTACTCACTCCCACACAGCCAGCCCAACTCAGAGCCCATGCAGGAGCCACAGAGTTGCTCCACAGACATCTCTTCCACAGTTGCCATCTCACAGGAACAAACACACTTCTGAGGCCAGGTTTGAGGCTCAATTTTTGGAAAACATCAGGGGTCACTCCTTTTGAGTGTGATGAGCCAGATGTGGGACCACACCTGCACAGAGGCTTTGCTGTGCAACACCGTGGCAACCAGTGCTGCAGACCTGGCTTCTGTGTCTGCAGACTGGTGTACTGACCAGATGCTCTGTGCAAGGCCAGCGTCCTCCACATAGCTGTTCAGGCCCCCAAGGAATCAGCATTCATTTGGAGGATGGAGCTGCAGACACTTTTGAGTCACCCGTTTCACTTATGGGAAGACTGAGGACAGGGAGGGCAGTGATCCAGACCACCCATCCAGCAAGCAGCACAGCAGTCAGGAACCTGGGTTCTGCTTGAGGGGACTTCACCCTTCTGTCTTTTCTGGACTTAGCCACAGATCAGAATCACCAGGTGTGCTTGTTAACATTTTGTCAGGCCACTGCCCAGACCTAGAGAATCCATTTTTGCTAAATCAGAACTGGGGACAGGGCCAGGCAAGTGTCAACACACCCTCCGGATGAACCTGCTGCTCCCATTGAGCTCCCACTCCCGGAGACCCGCCAGGCCCCTCGCCCGGAAGCCAGCCTACTCTCTCTGCCCTTTACACCCCCACCCCACCATGGCAGCTCTGCACTGGGGCGCGGTGGCATCCCCGGACACTTACCTCCCCGTTGAGGAAGCAGTAGAGGATGGCCACCACCAGCCCCTGCCTGAGGGAGCAGGGTTAGTGCGTTTTGGGCAGCTGGACCTGAGGCTCACTCCTCTAACCTCTCCTGCCCAAGTGCCCCACACACCAGCTCAGGGCTTTCTCCCTCACCTCTGTCGCCTTAGGGAATGATCTCTTCAGGGCCCCCACAGTGCCCTAGCTGTGCCTGTGCCACCCAGCATGGGCTGTGAGCCCCTTTCTTCTGTCGTTCCCAGTGCCTACTAGGGGCTCAAACACATGTGGAGTCAGTGACAGTAAGGTAGGGACAGCAGGCAGTGGCCTGAGTCAGTGAGGGGGGACATCCGGGAGCAGCAGGCGCGGCGGCACCTGAAGCGCATCCCCACCCGACCGTCAAGGGCCAGAGCCCGCTAGGGGGAGACCTTAGGCCCTGTGTGGTCTCATTTTGAAGATGAGCTAGAAATCTGGAGACATTGAAACATGGACAGTTCATTCACACTGAAGAACAAATGCGTGGTCAGAACAAACCATGTCCAGGCCCGAATCAGCTAGCAGCTTGGCCTCCCTGCCCAGGGGACAGGTGGGTACATCTCCACAGTCAGGGCTTGATGTCCTCTGACTTGGCAAGATCTGAAGCTATCCAGGCCCCCAGCTCAGCCACCTGTCCTTGTTTGGCAGGCTGCCCTCCTGGTGACCCCCGTCGCCCACAGGGGCCTGTGCACACAGCTATAATCTAGGGTGGCTGGCTCCTCTTAGGAGAGTTTACTTTAGAGTTCACCGTCAGTGACTGCTGCAGAGAAGGGAACTATTTGTAGGGCAGGAGTGCTCACTCGTGACTAGTTTCTATGTTTTGCTGCACATTAGACTCACTGGGGAGCTTCTACCCCAGTTTGAACTCTGTACCCGCATCTGAAGGACCGATGGTGGGGGATGAGCAGCTTTTAAAGGTCCGCAGAAGGTCGGAGTGGGCTGCACCCCCTGGGAACCACTGCCCAAGGAAAGGGCACTTAAAGGATTTGGATCTCATAGCTTGGCCCGAGTCGTGTGGCATCCTGGGTTCCTTCATTTCACTCTGCTTACTGCCCTGGGTAGAAGGTGGGAGGGAAGAGATGCCCCCAAATTGACAGGTGCAAAAGTAGCCACAGAAGGTTCTGGCAGGACTGGAGACCTGGTTTCTGTGCATGGCCCAGAGCTAGTGGTCAGGCTGGACCCAGGTTGCCCAGACCGCCCCGTGCTGGGATCCAAGCACACATTTTCACTGTTCAGGGGAGGCAGGAACCCGGGGTGAGGAAGTTAGCTGTGCCTCAAGCATATGTAGCAGCAGGCCTCACATAAGTCAGCAAGTTCACTGAATTCCACAGTTATCATGTGATCGCTGGAAATGAAGATTTTTGCAGGAAGAAAAGTTCATGACAAGCACAAAAGAGGATTAAAGCAAACAGGACCCAAAGCCATACACATTATGATCCTGGTTGTACATGTGTTCATGTGTGTGTGTGTGTGTGTGTGTGTGTGTGTGTGTGTGTGTGTGTGTGTTCCTCAATAGAACTTGTTTCTGGATTATGAGATTATAGATGATTCTTTTCTTTTTTGTCCCAGAACTGGAGATCTAACCTAGAGCCTTGTAAATATTAAGCAAGTGCTCTACCCCTGAGCTATACCCCGGCTCTTTTTAAAATTTTCTTTTTAACTTTTCCTTATTTTCCAAATTATGTATAGTAAGCAAGTATTAGTCATACAATCAGAGAGATTTCATGTATTTTGGTTTTTAAAATTATTTGACAGTGATCATGGTATTGTGGACTGTGTTCTTTAACTCCTTATCATTTAAAAATACATACTAAAATGCTTACAGATGGAATAATACAGTGTCTTAAATTTACATAAAAAGATGGGTGTGGTGGTCAGGGATGGCGATGAAACAAGATAGGCCATGAGTGCGTATTGCTGAAGCTGAGGAACGGCTCCCCATGGGTTCAGTCTGCTCCTTTTGTTTTTAGATATAGTGAAAAAATTTTCATATATGTACATTTTTATTTATATACGTACTCATATACATAAGAATGTATATACTATACATGCACATATGAAAACTTTTAATGGTCTTTTTTCCTTCACAAGCACTTCTGTGGGACCATTTAGAAAGTGCTTTTGGTTTCTCTTGACCGAATGGCCTGCTCCCAGGTAGTCTATAGCCCCAGCCACAAACTTAATCTGGGGAACGGGAAGTCCCATGCATGTGGTGAAGCAGATCTGGGTTTCCAGCCACTCTACATGGCCACTATCCACTTGTGTGAGCTGAGTCAAGTCCTTCCACCTGCCTGGGCCTCAAAGTCCCCAGCTGCTGAATGGGCCGTGGTGAACCCAGCCGCCCTGGACATACAAATAAAATGGCTGGGAAAGCGCCCTGGCCGAGAGGAAGACAGCTGTGGGTTACGCACACAGGAGACCAGGGTCTCAGGGGCTCGGGGCACTGGTGGGGCTGCGGGCAAAGGGCCTGCTCGGAGGAGAGCAGAGGGGACACCCTGGGTGGGCTCTGAGTCCACTCAGTGAAACATTACTGGAACCGATGAGTGGGAGCAGGGTCCTGGCTCCTACCTCCACAAAACCCCAGGGACGCGGGATGTGCTGAGTCCCACCCTAAGGCCAAAACTTTGTGTGGAGAAGGCTCTGCAGTACGGTCTGCTCCACTGTGGAAATGCCGTGGAAGACAGGCTAACCTACTGGGAGAAACTTCTCAGACCCTAAAGCCTGTAATCATGGTGCTGCTTTGGGTAAAGGGCAATGGGTTTGATCCCCTTCCTTTTCTTTTCTCTCACAGTACTAGGGATGGAAGCTGGGGCCTGTGCATGTTAGGCGAGTGCTTCACCACTGACTGAACTATATTCCCAGACGTTTGTTTCCATCTTACGGATGCTGTAAAATTTGAAACAGTGTGTTTTTCCTGTGGACTACTGGGATGCTTCAGACCTTACTGACGACCCAACTCCCCAGTCTTTACAGGCCTTTATCAAATGTGTTTCTGTGTAGGAACTCAGCTAGCTTTATATTCATTTTTTCACTGATTCTTCATCTACTTTTAGGGGGATCCTTTATATGTTTTTCCTGAGAGTGACATCGTCTTATTTTTGGAAGGAAATGGCTATGAGTCAATGGACAAATAACATGTTTGGGATTCAAATTAAGACTGTCTCCTATTTGAACATGTTTCATGTTGTTTGTTTTTAACATCACAATATCTTTTTGCTCTAGCGGGTAGGTGATTTTCCACCTCTTTTTAAAGTCGGTTTTAATTTTTATAAGTTCCATGTGTTCATGGTTTTAAAAAGCTAAATGATCTTGTTTTTAAAACCCAGCAGCCTCCTGACACCCTCGCCCCTATTTCCTGTTCCTCAGAGACAACTGCTTGAACTCTCTTAACTGATTCTAAATATGCTGATGCTGCTACTTGTGGGTTTTCAGCTTGGACATTTTCTCTGGACTTCCCAGTCCAAAGATGGGGAGTCTTTCAACACTCTCCTGCATGGCTCATCTTCCTGCTGGCTTTTTGGTGGCTTATTCTCAGTTATGTTATTTGGCCCCTGTATATGCTATAGAGAGTTGTGCAACAGTGTGCCAGCGTGGCTTTGTCCTTGTGTTTTCTCTGGAGTCAGTCTCTTTTAGTTTTATCTCCATTTGACTGTTTCCACTCTGGGTCACTTAGCACAGGCAGGTCCTACCCACCCCTGCATCCCTTGGGCCTCTGCCACATGAAGTGTCCCTTTCCCAAGCCACGTCTAAACCACAGGAAGCTCTGGCTTGCTGTCTCTATGGCCTCTTCATCTCTCTAAGGAAACAGAGAACTCCTTTTAGCCCCATAGTCTCCAAAGCTTACCTGGAATGAGCCAAGGGCCAATTCGAAAAACAGCTGGACCTCCATGGCACCCTCAGGAGAGAAGGCAAAGATGAAGTAGTGGACCCCAAAGAGGGGGATCAGCAGGAGGGTGGACTTAGCCAGGCACCTGGGGACACAAGCACACACTGCCACTCCTGCTTTGCCTCCCTCCAGCTCTTCCGTTTATCGAGTGACTGATCACCTGAAGCTTGGCAACAATGTCACCATTTTTTTTGTTTTTGGGGGGTTTTTTTGTTGTTGTGGTGTTGGGGATCAAACAGAGAGCTTATTTGGCTAGCACTGTACCCACTTCCAGCCTGTTCTAATTTTATTTTGGAAAATTCCTAACCTTCCATGTACTGATCACCCAGACATAATACTCACCAACTCATGACCAATCTTAAGTCTTTTCGATCACCAATATCTGTCAATATCTATATACTCACTCAAATAACTTCAAATTAACTATATGCCTGTAATTACTACTCTGGAACTAACACACGGTGAACAAAGCCAACTTTGTTATTTTTAAAACAATATGTAAGGAAAAGTTCTTATATTTTCTTCCCAGACTAGAGTTGCCAAATGTAGCAGCTAAAAATACCAAATGCCCAGTTAAATCTGAATTTTAGATATACCTTGGATACTTTTCAGGGGTCTGATTCCTAAAAATTATTCATTGTTTACTCAAACTTCAGATGTACCTGGGCATCTTTGTCCCAGATTCCAGGTCTACCAAACAGTGCAGCCTTCTGGTCAGCGATATCGTGGGGAATCCGACATAAGTAATCTTGGCCGATACCAGATTCCCCAAACAAGATAGCATGGAGCAAGCCTCTGTCACACACTAATTTGTCTTCAGCATGTTATAGGCTGAATTGTGTCCCCACCCCAATTCATATGTTGAAGTCTTAGCCTCTAGTACCTTGAAGTGTGACTATATTTGGAGAAAGGGTCTTTAAAGAACTGATTCATGGGGCTGGGGATTTAGCTCAGCGGTTAGAGTGCTTGCCTCATAAGCACAAGGCCCTGAGTTCGAGACCCAGCACCAAA
>PVJO010032199.1:0-13451 GCA_004026905.1 Hystrix cristata
GGTGGTGCCGGGGATCGAACTCAGGCCCTTGTGCTTCCAAGGCAAGCACTCTAATCACTGAGCTAAATCCCCAGCCCCCATGTTCTTGGTTTAAAATAAAAAAATAAAATTAGGGAACGCCAGCATTAAGACTGATTGAAGTCCTGGAATATTCTCAGTTTAAAATTTTCTTGATAATTTTATCTTATTTTGGTAGTCATACTTTATATACAGTATTTGCATATTCTAAACAATTGTATATTTAGAAGTAGGATTTTACTGATACTTGATATATTTTTATACTATTTAATTTGCTCCTAGAAGTTTTCGTAGATTTTCATAGAGATTAATATTTTATAGAGATTAGTATTTTCAAATTATTAAATATAGCAGTACTGTTATATTCTTAAATATCTAAAACTAAGATTTACTAGACGTGACCATGTATTATCATTTTCCCTCTATTAAGACTCAGACTGAATATTTTCCCAGAAACTTCAGTTTTAAACAGTTATGTCCCAGTCAATTTTTTTCTCCAGATAATTGATTATTGTATGTTCACTATTTCCCTCACGCCATCTTTAGAAGAGTCCTACCATCTGTGTTTTCTTTTTCCAGGATATTTTCTCCAGGTTCACATCTCAATTTAGAATTTAGTTACGTGATTGAGCTTCACTGTGAACCAGACTGTGATTGTGGTCATAAATTTTTCTCTGGAAAGCTGCCTCTCAAATGTTCATCAGTTAGAGAGTAAAGCTAGTCAGTTCTAGGTCTTGCTCATTCACCCTGAAAACAGCATTCTAGAAAGACAAAATGTCTTCATGCACACACAATAATTACTGCATAAGCCTGTTTTGAAGTAATATGAATAATTTTACATCTTATTCTTTTATATTGCTTTGAAAGACATGCCATTTTCATTTTATTTTTAAACTCTTTCCATTGCTTTGGATTCTTCCACATTATAGTAAAGATACATTTGATAGGAGGCAAAGTAGCCTAGGGAATATAAATGTAACAATTCATCAACTTCATTTTTCCCTTGAAAAGTCAAAAGTTTGTTAAATACACTATGCTTTGAATATTTCAAGAAACTCAAGACATTTTAGAGAATGCAATAAATATAGACAGATTAATGAAAGCAATATATTTTAATGTTTTATATCAAAAGTTTATTTTGGCTGTAAAGCTAGATTTATTTTTATTTATTTTCAATCACTAAGTCTATAATACACAGGCAGTTTGTGTTTATTTAGCATTTTGGCAGAATAATAAGCAGAAAAATAAACTTAGAACAAAAAGAACTGACTTTGTGTAGATACAAGGTTTAAAAATTATATATTTAAAAAACAATGTTTTCAAATATGCTAGATTAATGCAACTATTGGATAAGTGCATAAGATAGTCATAAAGCAGTGTTTCCTAGGGCTTTATAAGTATTCTCTGAAAATTAGCATATTGTAAATTAAGAAAAGCAAATGTAATGATATGGCTGAGTATAAAAAAACAATGGTAGAAATTAGAAAAATCTACTTCATGTAGAAATAATACTTGCATTGAGAATATTATAATACAGAAAGCTGAAGCACACAATCACACAAAAACCTTTCTGAAATGCAGGGAAGTCACTGGGGTGGCACCTACATTTCAAATTTCTCCAGGGCCAGCACGGATGCTGATAATCAAAAATTAACTCTAATTATAAATTCTATCACAGACATAGCAAATGCTAGTTTGCTATATAATATTATGTCTCACTAATTGAATAGTGACCTACCTATTCATGGTCACTGTGTAGGTTCACTGGAAAGAATCCCACGGTCACTTCGTAGGTCACTCTGCTAAGAGTGTCCTGAAAAACTATTATTCCACTCTAGAAATGAAGAAGAGGTGGAATTTCTACGAAATAATTATGATTCTCTGGGTCAGGAGCTGTGGGAGCCACTGTAAATCTGAAAAAGCCTTTTGTCATGAAGCAGAAGTCAACAGAGGACTAGGGCCAAGCTTCGGATGCACAGGCGCGTCCCCCCCTGGAGTTGGTGACAGAACGGGCTGCTCACAATGGCCACAGCGAACACCAGGGTCTGGTCTACAGGATTGTCACTGCTGAAAGCTGCCAGTTTAGCACCATTATGCTCTGATATCAGAAGGAGAAAGCCCTTCCAACCTTTCCTGGCCTCGCAAGACCCACTGCCAGCCAGCTTTGTCTCTTTCCTGCTTTGGTCTGGCAGTTGCAATGGAAGACAAGTCTCCAAAGTACTTCCTGTCTCTATGGAAACTGGCAAGCAGCAGGAGCGTGATGGCCATGCTCCACAGTGGCCGGGCAGAAGGGTGGCACAGAAGGTGGATACCAGGTGCTGCATGCTAAAAGGCAGGCTGAGTCCAGAAAGGACGAAGTAGAATCAAAGAAAAATAAAATTTTGTGTTGTCTAACAAAGTCTAAGTACATGAAAGAACAGAGGGACATTCCAGCAATGGAAACATTTTGTTCTTAGTTATCAGTCTTAATTTTTCCTCTAATTCCCTTCTCCAAATGATAGAGCATTCATTGCCTTTCTCTGGAGAATCGTAAACCTAAATTAATGACAACTGCGCTTTTCAATCCAATTGGCTTCAGTATGCAAGATGTGTTTTAGTCTATACAACTACCGAGCACGACTTTCACATTTGAAGGTTATTTGTTTAGAATGTCTTCAGTAATTAGTGGAAGTAATAGCATGTTGTGTGTGCATTTAGACACATTTTTAGACTCTAAGCAGCAAGAATGATCTTGAACTTTCTAAGATGCAGGTTCTTTGTATAAATATTCCAAGCCAATTGATAGAACAGACAAGAGAGAGAAAAAGATAGAAGAGAAAGATGGAGAGACGTAACAAAAAACCGAGAATACTTGAGAAGACCTTAACGCGTAGCATTTGTACTATAAAAATGTGTTGCCAGTTTCTGTCACTCCTTAATGTGAAAGATTCACAACACTGCTTGTTGTGAAAGGTTCACATATTTGGTATCTACACGTCCATTTGGGATCTTTGTTTTTCACAATAAAAGTATGAGAACCTTACTATGACACCATTATTTTTCTTTTAAATGATCTTCTTGAGAAAACAGAAAAATATTAAAAAAAAAAAACCAAAACAGAACATTAGGTATGGCATTTGATCGCAGGTGCAGTATCTTTGTTAGTTTAGACAACATTTTTAGATTAGTTTTCTGTAAATGTAAATACACACCAAAATGGAGGCTCAAAATATGTGGCATTGTTTGCATCATGAAGCGTTTACATGTTTTTAATGAAAAACAGTATCTTTTTTTTTCATAAATTGTTTTCATTTGTTCCCCTTCACTGCTTTTAAATCTGGTTCTTACATTGCAAGATTTTGCTTATTTCCAGAAAGAAAAATATAATGAGAAGTCCACAGCCCTGTTAATAGTCCACAAAATGTGTCTACTTACCCTGAAAAATTGCTGACTGTGACTGCCTCGCGCTCAGCTGTGCGAGGCCTCAGCCCCTGGCCGTCTGTCTAGATACCTCTCAGGTGATTGTTCCTCTTAGTGAAGATGTGCGCATGTGCAGTGCGCGCCGGTCCAAGCTCATGGCCTGATTAATCTTAAGCTCAGGCAAGAACCTTCATTCGTCCCCTGTTCAAGGATAGCAAAGCTCGAATGAGGCTGTTTGTGGAACCAAAGCCACGTTTTGGGATCATTGTTAAAACATGCATTTTTACTGACTTGATCTCTTTCAACAGTGCTGCTGGATTCAAAGATCTCTCTTCACCTCTTTGCTTATTGCTTCTCTGTTCTTATCATAATTCACAGGCGATTGCGAAGGTTAGGGTGGCCATAATTTTAGAATTGGTTCCTTTGTGTCCTGTGAGACAGTGTGCTGAATTCTTGGCAGTGAAACAGTAAAGATCTGCATGAAACTTTTGAGAAAAATACAGCTCTTTACTACCTAAAGTCAACAGGCTGCAAGACTCAGTTTACTGAACTTCAAACTTGGTATTTCCTAATGTCGACAAAGAAAGGGCACAACCATTGTCTGCTTAATTCTGTGACAGATAAATAGTGAAGAAAAAATGGCAGCTGCTCAGTGCACTAGTTAAAGACAGGGCCAAGAGAGATGATCATTTCAGAATATTGAATTATTGCTTTTCGTTAAAGAACTGGTGGTTCTTAATGATTCTAACGAATTATTTCTGTATAACAAATGAAAGTTTTTAGCCATTACTGCTTTTGAGAGAAATAAACTTAGCCTTATGAAAAATAGTTCAAATCAGTGTCTCCAGAGCAGAGGAATAATAAGAGTCTATTTGAAGAATTTTTATTCCAAAAAAAGAAAAAAAAGAATTTTTATTCGAAGAATAGTTTCGGGAAAAAGAACAATGTTAAAAATGCATGCAACAAGGGCTGGGGATTTAGCTCAGTGGTTAGAATGCTTGCCTAGGAAGCACAAGGCCCTGAGTTCGATCCCCAGTACAAAAAAAAAAAAAAAAAAAAAAAAAAAAAAAAAAAAAAAAAAAAAAAAAAAAAAAAAAAAAAAAAAAAAAAAAAAAAAAAAAAAAAAAAAAAAAAAAAAGAAAAAAAAATGCATGCAGCAGACCAAACAGAAGACATCAGTGATGATTTTCAGTGTTGTGGTTTAATTATAACAACTTACTCTATGGGAAAAAAATCACTGACCTCGGGCATTTGCCATTCCTTGTTATAAATATTTCTGCCGTGGTCAATTTCAAGCTACCAACTTATGTACCTGAGCACAAAGTGGGGAGTCATGTTCAGTGGAATTTCAGGAACTGGTGTGAGCGAGCTCTAGCATACCGTGAGCTTGAATTTCAAATGTCCTTTCACTCCTTAAAAATAGATGCAAAGATCTAAATGCATCTTTGAAATGCTTGACTGCACACAGTCTTGTTTTTGTTTTTGTTTTTTGTGGTGCCGGGAATCGAACTCAGGCCCTTGTGCTTGCAAGGCAAGCACTCTAATCACTGAGCTAAATCCCCAGCCCCACTGTCTTGTTTTTTGTTTCCATTTATCATGGTTATGCAATCAAAATTAAGTTCCGTTTGTATTCCTAGTCGCTTCGTGACTAAGCAGGTGAAGTCTGAAAACAGTACAAGAGTTCAAAATCTGAGTCCTGTATTTTCTTACTATGTGACCTTGCCATATGATTTAAAGTCTGTGTGCACCAGTTGCCTAATCTTCAAGATAGAGGTGATGACAAAGTTTCTATTGCCAATTAAATCATTAACAAAATGTATCTAGAACTCTGCCTGGCTGCCCAGCGTATTGTGAATAATGGAATAACGTTAGCTGCATTTTCCATATGTTTACAGCTGGTTTGTTGGTGGTTGAGAGATGAGATAACACAGGAAAGGAATTATTAGAACTGGTGTGCTTCTAGAGGTCAAATACTCTCCAATTTGTAGAAATCCATCCATTTATGCAGATTTAGATAGGACTTTCACTTATTGTTTGAGAAATGTTATTGTACACTGTTTTTTTTTATAATCTTTCTTTCTTTCCGATACATACATTTGGCCCATTTTATAATTTTCTGTCTGATTTTAGGGCTAAAATGGTGTTACATATATATGTTCTCAACCACCATCTGTTATATATTCTTAAATATATTCCTTATGTATTTCAAATGGAACTTTTAAAATGTCTTGTGGTATTATGCTAGTGTATCTTTAAGACTTTCGTGATTTAATTTTTTCCCTTCATGCAAAAATTAACATCTACTTCACCTCTTCAGTTTGATCTGTCTCACATAGAGACACACACACACACACACATATGCACGCACACTGATAAGAGTTTTGAGTTACTTTGGTCATTCTGCTGTCACAAATTCCCCTACAAATGCCAGACAGCCACTTTTCTAAGAAAATACACTCATACTGGACGATGAATATCTTTAGAAAACTCCAATTTTCAGTACAGTACATTAAGCAATGTAGCCAATGCAAACATAAGATGCCTGGTACCATATTTTTAATTGACTTAGCATTAACTAAGAGAATCAGATGTTTATGTAAGTACTAAGAGGAAATAAACCTTAGGAGGGCAGGAGAAAATGATGAATGTAGGTGGTCAGGAAAAGTGGCCAGCTTATAAGACCCAGGCTGGAAGTTGCATAAATCTCATCATGTGATTGCGTGATAAGAATGACTCCTCTTTTAGGTGGAATTCTGGTGATCTGAGTCAGAGCCTGAATTATTTTAATATAAATGTCACTAAAAGCTATGTGTCTTAGAAATCTTTGCATGTAAAAACAAAACAAAACAAAAACAAAATCAGCACTATACCACACTGAACAGGCTTTTACCTCAACATCTGATCTCTCCTCAAGTTTCTGATTATTTTGCAGGGTCCTTAACAATTACCTCTTCTTCCATCCATCTTTCAAATGTTGATCCATACAAGTCACAGCGCATAATCGGTTCCACAAAATATCCGTGTAATGAATGGATTGAGCATGAATTCTTCATTTTATAATAAACTATATTCCGTAGGTAGAAATATTAGAAATTTTCTTGGAAAGACTCTGGAGATTGAACCACAACCTGGACCTAAAGCCATGAGTATTTAAAAGTAGCAGTAAATTTGGTGCTTTCTCCAGGTTATGCCCCGAAGTGAAGAGAATTCAGACCTTGGAGAAGATCTTTGTACTGCCTGCAGTACAAACTTTGTGTATTGATTTTGGAAAGCACAAACACAAGGGTATTTAGGATTAGTAGGCTCTGCACAAGAATTTTCTATTAGGAAATATGAAGTTATTTGGCTGCAGGGATTTTAGGCTGCAAGTCCCAGGGAAATAAAATGACAGTGCTTTAAATTCAGCATCCACGTGGGGAGAGGATGGAGAACATGTGATCCTGAGCTTTTACTTGGAAGGACAGAGTATAGATGTGGCGGGTAAATGTAAGGACATGTGAAAAACTCTACCAAATATTTGTTTTGCTTTTTCCTTCAGTGAGCCAGTAGGAAAGACTGAAATAATTACCAAAATTAAATTCTCTATAGCATTGGAGATTTAAGGACAGTTATATTGACATTCTCTCTTATTTGATTTTTACAAATTACTGGTCATTATTAAAGTGATTACTCATTTTTATTGTTGTCTAATTCATACTTGAACAGAGACTAATGAAGCTATTATGACCAGTAGTCTTTTGGAAAGATAAGAATAAAAGTGTTGAACTTTCAGAACTAACTCCAAATGGTTCATTGACTTTGTTTCACCATGGGAAAAATCATTTAACCGCCCAGGGTCCGTTTGCCCATCTATGAAATGAGAAGGATAATTTTCTTATGGGCATGTTTTGGAAATTATTCTTTCAAATTTAGCGAATGAAATTGTTGCAAGCATCACTGGTCTTCTTCCACTTCTTTAAAGAAGCAGACACTGTTATTTACATACCAGTTGATAGTCAAAATGTCATCTATGCTGACTATGATTAAGTACTTTATTTTATTTTATTATTATTTTTTTTACTTAAAGAATTCATTCTTCCACCCAGATTGCTCCACGTGTACATTACATGTCTACCACAGAACTTGAGAATACTGTCTTAAAGCCATTCTGAGCTTCATAGTTATGAGCTGCTAATCTGTGGTAATTATTCCTTTCTATCTCAGCTCATGTTTTCTTTGACATGGTTTTCTTTTCTTTTCTTTTCTTTTCTTTTCTTTTCTTTTCTTTCCTTTTCTGTTCTTTTCTTTTTTGCCTCACCTCACTTCACAAAATTGATAGTTCTCCATGGTTCCCTTCTAGAGGTCACTTCCAAGCTGAAGGCAAAACATATCCCACCCTGGCTTCTGTTGACTTTCAAGTCAACTATGAAAGAATTTATTTCAGCAATTTATAACTTCAATTTTAAAACTCCACCCTAAAGATTATATCGAGATATCCTGGGAGTTACCATAGTGACTCTAAGAGGTTGGCACTGAAAAGACAAAGCTCCTGATATCAGATTTTTATTCTTGATAGTCTTAATTATATAATGTGATCATGAACCTCTGTGCTTAAGTCTGGAAAGAAAATTTTCCCTTCAGGCTCTTCTGTTTCTTATGGTGCCAATCAACAGGCTTCTTGGTAATAAGATTCTTTATGCCAATTGCTCCAGCATAACCTCAAGTGGTACTTGTAGTAATGATAGAATCATTACAAAACTAAAGAAGAAAAGGAAATATATTTCCTGTGTGTGATTAAGTCATCATAATGTTCTTGCATATGTAAATTATCTTTCATTTAGTGAACTACACTGCACACATAATTATGCTTTAACCTGGCTCTGGAAAGTCATTTTTACCCATGTTGGTCATTGTCATCAGACTTGGCAGAACTTACTGCCAGATCATCTTGCTAAAGTAAGATGTACATTATTTTTCTGTGAGCATAAATTTTGTTTTAACTATTAGAAGTATACTTATTAAGTAAATTTTTCTAATATTTACTTTAATGATTTAGTAAAATTCTTAGAACGATGGAAAACTTGACTGTATATAAAAATACCACATTAAGGGCCATTTTAAAAACTAGGTATTTCCTTGATTACAAAATAATATACATTCACTGGAGAAAAGCAGACATTTGAATACGTCAGATAAGGGAAAAGCGATGAATATGTCCTTTATCTCCTGCATTAATCACTGTAATTTTCTTTCTTTCTTTCTTTCCTTCTTTCTTTCTTTCCTTCTTTCTTTCTTTCCTTCTTTCTCTCTCTCTCTCTTTCTTTCTTTCTTTCTTTCAAGTCATGCCTCTCAGTGTCACACAAGCTGACCTCTAACTCTTCAACTCCTGAGCTCAACTCCTACATCAACATCTTGAGTAACTAGAGCTACAGATGCATCCCATCATGGCTTGCTTCTATACCATTTTGATAAGTATCCTACAAGATAAATACTTCTTAAAGAATAGTCACATTCTACATATAGCCACATTCTATAAGAAGTCCTAGGGAAATGATTTCTTTCCAAATATCCTTTATCAGAAATTGAAACTGAAGTTTTAGTGTTTGTAATTCATAGACTTTATTCAGAAATATGAGAACTACCAGGAAAGTATGTTTTTGCATTTTGTATCTTCCTTTAGAGAATTCAGTTCATCCAAAGTTATTCACCGCAGTGAATATCTTCAGCAACGATCTAATCTAGCACCAACTAATTAATGCAACGCCAAGATAAATGAATGATTATCATGTTACTCTTTGAATATAAATCTTTATGTGTTTCAAAGAAAAAAGGAAGGTTTTCTGCAAAACGTGAGGGGGAAAAAGGTATCTTAGTACTATGTCAGTTGTGGTGTCTTCTGATGAAATATTTTTCAATTATTTTTCTGGCTTTTGAAATATATAGTTTTGTTGGTTTAAATTTCATTTTGGATGAGAAAGGAAGCTCAGTATAGATATTGAGAAGTTAATCATTTTCCAGCATTCATTTAATCAACATTCTCTCTACTTTCCTTTCAGGCAGCCAAGGGCAATTCCCGCTAACTCAGAATGTAACCGTCGTGGAAGGTGGAACTGCGATTTTGACCTGCAGAGTGGATCAGAATGATAACACGTCCCTCCAGTGGTCCAATCCAGCTCAGCAGACTCTGTACTTCGATGACAAGAAAGGTGAATACATTTTCTTTTAAATGTTTTAATCAGATTCTAAAATATCCTAATTATAATGAATTTATTTTTCTGAGATGATTCAAATTACTCCTTTTGATTACCAAACTGCTTCTGCTTGTATTTAAACATGTTAAATATTAAAACACTTTGTTTTGCAAGTCATAAACACTAAAGATAACCTCTGTAAACTTTTTAATAAAATAAATAATTCTAATTTTATTCTTAAAATACTTTAAGCCTACTCTTAACAATTATTTTGTAGATATTAGACGCTTTCACTCCTGTAGCTTTCTTGCATACACATTGAATAATTTTCTCACTTCTGGTAAGATAATGTTACTTTCATTACTTTTAATTTTACCTATTTGGAATACACTATATGATTTTGGGATGTTTAATGATTTTGTTCTCATAAATTGGATCTGAAAGTAAAAACTGTAGAAATGATTTCCAGAGGGAGGTTAATACCCCCACGTTTCTAAAGTAAACTGAAATTAAGTAAAAAGATATATTTATTTAAATTTCAGCTGGACTTCATTAATTGGCTTGTGCTTCTAATTAGATATTAATAGATCTGAGTTAACTGTTTTTAGAGGAGTAAGGAAATTCACTACGTAGATTTCAAATGAACAGTCAGTAGTGTTCTCCAAATTTCTAAGTCCTCCATCGTTACAGTGTTGAATGAAAAAGTGAGACCAATGCAGTGTAATAAAAATATACAAGTGTTGTTTTAAGTGAATTTCGATTATATAGGATACAAGTAGTTACTTATATATTACTTTTTCAATGTAGTTTTAATACCTAGTTTTCTTAGGAATTTCTGTAGATAACAGTAAAATAATTTAAAATTAGTTTCATTTTAAGTATTGAAGTGCATCCAAACAAAGACTAAGAACTGTAACAATTCCACCAAAACATGAATTGTCTATATTTTGTGTAGTGGTATAGTTTTCTTTCTTTAATATTGTCTATAATTAAAATGAATTATTTAGGCTGTTTTGAAAATTAAATATGTAATGAAGGACCGATTATATACACAATTCATTGATTCAACAAATATTGAGAATTCCTTCGTATAGAGTGAGAGAATAGATAGCGCATAGGTTTGTATGGTGTATAGAATACAATAAAGAAGACAGACAATAAACAAATGGACAAACAGTGTTTAAGAATACAGTGATAGAAAATATGTGCTATGCAAAAAATAGAGGATATATTAGTGTTCTCAAGAGATAAAGAAAGCACAAGGCCCTGAGTTTGATCCCCAGCAGGAAAAAAAAAAAAGGAAAAGAGAGATAAAGAACTGATAAAATACATAAGTAGATAGATACATTGATTAATTTTTATTTTAAGAAGCTGCTCAAGTGGGTGTGGAAACTGGCAGGTTTAAAATCTGCAGGGCAGGCTGGCAAGCTAGAGGCGGCTCCAGGTCAAGGGCGGCGTGCAGCAGAAATTCCCCTTCCTTGGGAGACCTGGCCCTTTCTCTAGGCCTTCAAGTGACTGAATGAGGCCCACCAACATTATAGTTTTTACTCAGACTATTAATTTTAATATTAATCTCTTCTAAAATAACTTCACAAAATCTGAACCGATTTTTCACCAAACATCTGAGTTAGCGTAGTCCCCTCTGGTACACGATGGATACATTACAACACACTCATTGAATGCACAAAGCTGTGACCAAAACCAAGCCCTGTAAACAATTTCCCTTTTGTTCATAATTATACCGTCCGATATTTCTTTTCCCTGTAGTCAACTGCAGATAACTATGTAGTTCTATAGTCTATAGTTATACTATTTAATTTATGAATTTGGTTATATGTACAAATATAATATACTACACATATAAGTTAATTTAATAATATTGCTTTTTCTACCTTTGCATAAATAAGACAATTTTACTTGGTAGCATTTATGAAAGAATGCGATTCTATCATTAAGATGTCCAAAGCAACAACTATGAATTTTTATAAATTATAATTTTTTTGTTCTTGTTCATCCATCCTACAAATACATGAAAACAATTTCCACTTTTTTGTGTGGTACTGGGGATTGAACCCAGCACCTCTGCTCTGTGCTACATCATTAGCTCCTTATTTTTATTTTTTATTTTAAGATAGGATCTTCTTATGTTGCTAAATTGCCCAGGTTGGGCTCAAATTTATGATGTTTCTGACTCAGCCTCCCAGAGTGCTGAGATTACAGGTGTGTGCTACCATGCAGCTACATGCTCTACTTTTAAACAATTCGTGTTTTGCATTTCAAGGAGATCTTTAACAGTCATGTTTATAGTGACATCTACAATGGTGATGTCAAGTCCTCAGGCACAAACACGAAATCTATATTAAATGCCTTTGCCTCCTCTTTCAGTGATTCTAGAAGTTATCCTGTACAAAATACCTAAAATAAGAATTGATTTCGAGTATTTCAATTTAATGCACCTCTCCTGTAGATAATAGAACAATGTACAATACAGTATTTGCAAAGATTTGGAAATAGGGTAAAATCTTCATTTCTGAAAGATAATTATGGGGAGAAAAAGTTCATACTATATTTATGATAGCTAACAATATATTTTTGTATCTTCATAAGGCCATAAAATACCAAATCTACCTGACCAAATTCATTCTTGAAATATTCACTTGTTTCACTAAATCTTCCTTTCCCAAAGGCAGCTTATATTTAGATGTAAAAACCGCGTGCGTGTGTGTGTGTGTGTATGTGTGTCTGTGTTTGTGTGTATTATAGCAGGTTCCTCGCTTTCGTATCATCAATTTTAGTAAAGGAATAGAAAGTACTGAGTAAAGAAACCCTTCTGTGAATGTCAAATTCACAAATCTGTTTCCTCACACGTCAACGGTTCCGTTCTCAAGTGCCGTCTCCGTGGAATGGATCTCTGGTCAGTTATGTTAATCAAACGCAGGAGTTTGAAAATGAAACAAGTTTTAAAGATTCTAGATGACAATTTTTCCTGCAGCATCCTTTGTCTGCATTTGTCTGTTTGGCCTTCTTCAAATTTAAGCTCTGAGTAAACAAATAAGCCAAGTAGTGCCAGAGCCTTAGTGCGTAAGCTAAGCATGAGTTAGAGAAATATAGCAACCGGGTCTGTTGTACTCTTGATAATTGCATAAGAAAAAGAGAGAAAGAACGAATCTTTTTTTCCCTAATTATGTAAACTCTTACAGGTGGCTGCCACACATAAAGGGTCTATCTTTAGCTCAACACGTATTTCTGTCTCAGATTTTGTTGCTAGTGACTTTTAGCCCTAGTTACACAAGGCAATTACCCAAGGAGCTTTCCACATAGACCAGCAGTAGGCAGGATTGGAATGTTTTAATTGTATCTCAAATGATTTTGAAATGCAGCTGAGTTTCAGACATTTTAGGTTATGTAAGTCGGTATGACAAGACTTCTACAGCCCTGAGTCTGAATTTCTGAACTGACTAGCTTAATGAGCAGAGAGAAAGGAAGGAAGTGAGGAAGCCAGGGAGGAAGGCATTAAGGAAGGAAGGGCAAGCTGCTCAGCAGAAGAGAACAAGCATAGTTCTCCACCTTTGTTACCGCCGCTATGAACCTCAGGAGCCACTCTGAATAGCACAGTTCTGCAGCAATCCTTCGTGTGAAGATAAACCAAGCACTCAGGATGGTGACTCACGGGTAATATGTGAATTGGAAAAGCCTTGTTTATTTGGAATTATTAGCTGAAGCAAAAGACGCTGTGGCTGAGCAGTTGATGATCAGCTAGAGGAGAATTAAACTGAAAATGCTTTAAGAGTCTATTAGAGAGGTTGCATGTGAATATCCAGGAATATCTTCCCAGGGGACAGTAGGTATTACTTGAGGGTATTG
>PVJO010032200.1:0-13477 GCA_004026905.1 Hystrix cristata
GGTGGCGTAGTTGGGGAGGCTGCCGGCCCGGTCTCCCATGGACATCCTCCGCTTCTCTGGCAGGGCTGGCGTGGGGCTCCCTTGGCGGAAGACTGCGGAATCCGGCGAGGGAGAGGTGCCGGGGCTACTCAGGCCGGGGTAGTAGGCAGGGGAGACGGGGAAGGAAGGCGTGGAAGGAGCCTGGTAGCCGGAGGCGCTGCTCTGCCGGGACAGTGTGGGTCTCCGGTCCTCAGGGGTGGAGTAGCCGCCATAGGCCACGTGCCGGTCCAAGCTGGGGCTGCCAGGAACCACAGATCCAGACCCTCCCAGGTGACGGCCCAGGCTGGGGCTTCCGGGGCTGGCTACTGCATTGCCATGGACACTGGGAGCCAGGCTGCTTTGGTGGGCTCCAGGGTGCCGGCCCAGGCTGGGGCTCCCTGGAGTGGTGGCCACATTGCCATGGAGGCCTGGAACCTGGTGGGTCCCTGCTGGGTGCCGGCCCAGACTGGGGCTCCCTGGAGTGGATGCTGCACTGCTCTGGTGGCTGGAAACCGCATTGCCATGGAAACCAGGACCCGATGGACCCATCACCTGGCGGTGGCTCAAACCAGGACTGCCAGGGGCAGTCATGCTGGGGTTGATGGCTCGCCGGCCAAAACCAGGACTGGGGGGAGTGTTGGTACCCACTGTCCTGTGGCGGGCCTGGGGGCTCCCAGGTACCGTGTGGACGCCAGCTACACCATACTGAGGCCGGACCTGGCTCTCTGGAGAGGAGTTGAACTGCTGAAGTGAGTAGTCAGGGCTGCTGTAGCTGCTGCCCACGGTCGGGAGGGGAGAAGAGTTCTGGTAACTTCTCTGGGCCACGGGGCTGGGCTGGCCCAGGCTGCCAGAGCGGAAGCCAGAATCCAACAGGGGCTGGGTGGGCGTCCGAGGGCCCTGGTCGCTGCCCTCTCCTGAGGGGAAACTTCCCACTGAAGTGCTGGAGAGAGATGACACGTTGAGAGGTCAGCACATGGTGTTTAATGAAGGAGGCCCCCTGAGTTCCCACCCTTCCTAGGTCACTAATAGCAATAGTGACAGCTCCACTCACAGCACCTTAGAATGTCAGGATTTTGTAAATTACCTCAAGAAACCATCAGAAGAAGAAACTGAAGGTCAGAGAGTTTAAGCAGTAAGCTCAGAGCCACACAGCTCACAAAAGCCCAGTTTCCACGCAGCTGTGTGCCGCGCTCCCTAGTCACAGTCAAAGCAAAGCAATCTCCCCCACCCAAACCGAAGGCAACTGTGCTGTCACCTGTCACCACCCCAACATCACAGAAACTCACACTGGGGAGCAAATCAAACCATCTGTCTCCTGTTCCTACCACACCCCACCTTGACTCAATTTCCCCGTGTGCTGTCATCATCCTCAAACACTGAGAGTACCACAACTGGGCTCTCACACATGGCTGGCTCCAAAATCACAAAGAAATGGAATCATGGGGGGGTTTCAAATTGGGAATTCCAACTCCATCTAAGCTCTACTTTCTAGCCACTGGATCTGACCACTAAGGAAACAAGCTGCCTAGGGTGATAATGAGGTTCCTGCCACTAAGAGCATTCAAGCAGAGGCTGCCAGACCTAGTGAAGGCAATGTCCTACATGGGGAGGTAAGATTACTCAAGCTCAGAAGTCACTCCCAATTCTAAGATTCTGGTGAAATTCAGATCATAGGGGAGTGTGTCTCGGGTGATGGCCACAAGTAAAGGTTTTGCTGTGAAGTTGGTGCAGGTCCATGAAGAATGACGTGGCATAATACGCTGGCCTATGGGCCAGGGAACCTGCATTCTCCTTGCCAAAAATTTTTTCTTTTTTTTTTTTTTCTTTTGTTTTCTGGGGGGTTTTCTGGTGCTGGGGATCGAACTCAGGGCCTTGTGCTTGCTAGGTAAGCACTCTAACCACTGAGCTAAATCCCCAGCGCCAAAAGGTTTTTCCATGCGGAAAATTGAGGGGCCAGATGAGGTGACCCTGACTCCCTCCAGATGTAAACTTCTCCACGTCTATGGTACACTCAGGCTGGCAGGGCCCCGGGTGAGAAGCAGCTGTAGGAGGTGGCAGGCAGGTGTGCACCAGGAGTCCCCAGAGAGGCAAGGTCCTCACACGGCCAGTGCCACACTCCTCGGCAAAGGGAATCTCTGGGCCGGCTGGTCCCTCCCCGGGATCCCTGGGTAGCAGGAGCCATGGGCAAGGAGGTCAGGGACAAGGCCAGGACAAAGTCCACCCTGCACCCCAAAGGGGCCAGAGCAGAATGCCACCTCCTGGTAGTGAATAAAGTGAAGAATGGGAGAGAGAGCGGACACCACATGCACCGGGGCGAGCAAGGCAGGGGTGGGCTGCTAAACCAGAGTTCTAGAAAATTAATCCCAGAGGAGAAATGCTAGCTTCCGGACTCCAGCAGAGCCAACACTACAGCAGGAGGAATCTGGGTGAGAAGCAGGGAAGAGGTTCCGAGGGCCAGGGCTCACACCACGTCAGCCCCAGGGGCTGTGGCAAGTCAGGGAAGTCCCAGAGGGCCAGGCCTCCTGAGCACCGCAGCCTCTGCCTCCTAGCAAGAGGCTGGGAGGCTCCAGGTGGACTGTGCTGGGAGGTCCACGCCTGGCTCGAGGTTTCGGAGCTCACCCAGCTCAACACCCCGACTTGGGAAGCCTCGCTGTGCTGAGCCAGTGCAGGAGAGCAGCAGCCTTGGCCCACTGGGCTGCTTGCAGAAGTATGAAGCAGGAGGGCTTGGGAGTTGGCAGGCCCCGCGGAAGCCTGTAGGAGGGGACTGGGCTCAAGGAAGGGATGGTCTCCTCTCCTGGGGCGAGCTCCTGCCAGGGCCCCTGTCTGCCTCCAGGCCTTGGCCCAAGCCAATCACAGCCTCCTGTTCCTCGGTCGCTTCTCTCTCCAAGGCATGGAGTCTTCACTCCCACTGCACAGCCAGGTGGCATCTCACTGCTCCCCATGCACAGGTCCTCTCTCTTCTGAGCTGCCAGCAGGGCCGTCCAGCTCCCCTGTCCACCTCTGCCTTCCCTCTCTGATACACTCAGGTGAGTGCCACAATCCATCCCCCAAGTCACCTCACTCGCAGGCTGCAGGTCCTCAGCTATCACCCCCCAACCCATCACGCCTCAGGCTTGGTCCCTCTGTGCTGTTCTCCCAAAGCGCCCTCCCTCCTCCACCCCACGACGTCCCGCTCATCCTCCAGGGCTCCCCACAGACAGCTCCAAGCCCTCACAAGTTCTCTAGGCTTCCTCAGGCAGAAGTAAGGGCCCTTGCTCTGAGCTCCAAACTCGTTCCCTGTCCGCCAGCTGTGGGCACATCTGGCTCTCGTCTGAGAAGGGCAGCACTGGAACACAGGATGGGGAAGAAGACAGACGAGGATTCCAGGCCCACATGCCTTTGGGCCCAAGCCTGTTTCTGGGACTGCTTAGCAGCAGGACCTTGAGCAAGCAACTTCCTCTCTGTGCCTCAGTGTCCTCTTCTGAAAAGTAGGGATAACAGTGCTTACTTCCTAGGATCGCCCCAAAA
The DNA here is from genome assembly GCA_004026905.1 of Hystrix cristata. Lineage (NCBI taxonomy): Eukaryota > Metazoa > Chordata > Mammalia > Rodentia > Hystricidae > Hystrix > Hystrix cristata. The sequence goes on from PVJO010032200.1 coordinate 3,526, forward strand.
ATAACTGCATAGAGCACACGGGGCAGTGTCCAGCACCTAGGAAGCTCTTACGACATACACTATGAGGTTTTATTTCTTTTTAAATTTTTATGTATTTATTTCTGCAGTACTGGGGATTGAACCCAGGGCCTTTAAACTGAGCTACATCCCCAGCTCTTTTATATGTTTTTAAGACAGAGTCTTACTAAGTTGCTAAGATGCCCAAGCTAAGCTCAAACTTATGATCTTCCTGCCTCAGCGTCCCAGAATGCTGAGATTACAGGTGTGCACGAGCATGCTCAGCTTTAGGTTAAAATTTGGAGGAAAGAGCTTGGCCCATTTCACTCCTACCAACGCCACAGTAGATGGGTGGGACTGAGTGCACCCTGCAGGGGAGCAGAGCTCACTCACCCCAAGTTCCCTCTGAGACTTAGGGCTCAGGACGTACTCTCTTGAGGCACCATGATGAAGGGTCACAGGTGCAGCAATCTAGACGTGATTTCTGCCCGTCTCCGCCCTGTGCAGATCCACCCCAGGCAGATCCTAGGACCCTCCCCCTCACCTACACACTCCCTACTCCCCGCTTACCTGTCGGCGCTGAGGATGGGACTGCTAGTGGAGAGCGGGCTGGGGGAGACGAAGGAGCCACCCAGGGTCCCGTTCCTCAGCGGCGTCTCCTGGCCATAGGCCTGGGTGGCTGGGGCACTGAAGCTCTTGGGCTCGGCGTCCTGAGCTCGGGGGCCGGCCGCTGCTGTCCGCGCCACAGACTCAACATAGCTCCGGGGCTCTGTAAGGGGCAGGAGGACAGAGACTGAGCACAGGTTCCCAGAGGTGTAGTGTGCACACCACCCAACCTGCCAGGGAACGCAGCCTCCCAGAGTCCAGCGGGGGAAGACAGCACAGAAACAGACCCCTATGATGCTGGGGCATTTTCCTGGGGGCACCCAAGGCAACCTTTAACCTGGGCCTGGCATGGAGCAGCTTCCCCAATGGACCCCAGACCCTGCCTCTGCACACAGCCATCAGTCTTCCCCACAAGCTCCAGGACATCTTTCCACGGCTGGTGTCCTCGTGGCTGCTCCTGCTCTTCCATGACAACGCCACCCAGCCCCCGGCCCCCACTGGAGTCTGGGGCTGTCGGGTGGATGCAGAGTTCTGCTGGACCTCGGGACAGCACCTGGCTCCTCCCCACACCCAGAATCCAGAAACAAGCTTGCTCACCTAGCAACAGACCTGTGCCGGTGAGTCACACCACCGGCGAAGGCCAAGACACCGCCCACCTGCACTCGACACGCTTAGCATTCCTGCAGAGAAACCGGTGCCACGCGGAGCTGGACATTCTGGGCCCACCTCTGGCATTTCTGCAGCGCTGGGCAGCTCACAAAGGACACTTACACAACGTATCTGCACTGGTATTCAGACGAGCCCAAGCAGAGGCTAACAGCAAAAGCAAGCAGGGCGCTCGGTTGCCCCAGCAGTGCGATCAGGGACGGCTGAGGTTCCCCCGCTTGCAAACCTGTCGCAGTCCCTGTGTGACCTGGGAGGCTCCAGGCCTGAGCGTAGAGCCCAGCTCTGCCATACATATGCATTGGCTGAAAGCAGCCGGAGATCCTGCAGAGCTTGAGCCTGGGGACCACTATGCCTGGGCCCCTGCACCTCTTGCTAGTCAGGACTGTGAGGGTCACCGAGTCAGTGACAAGAGGACTGGGACAGAGACAAGTAAAACACTCTCTGAGGCGACCTCCCTTAGGAAAGAGGAGTGGCAAGATCTCTTTGTAAGAGCCCAGTCTCCTTTCGAGGTGGCCCAGGCCAGACACCCTCTCCCGGACCTGCCGGCCTCCCCAGCACAGGCTGAGGACAGTCTTGCCAGCTGCGGCCCTTCACAGAACAGTCCTAGAGCCCCGTGGTGGGAGTGGGACAGTACATGTGAACAAGGGGGTGCATCTACTCCAGGTACAAGGCCTGGAGTTCAGCTTGTGAGACAAGCCAGCAAGACCTGCTAGAAAGCACCCCTCCAGCAGCCTGGGCCACCATCCACCTGAAGACACCGCAGACCGACCTGGCACCAGAACCTCAGGTTCCGTGCCATCCAGGCGGAAGTCCTCTGACCCAGGGCCGGAACACATTTTTGTGAAGGACCCAGCAGTGTACGTCTTAGGTGGGTCAGATGGTCTCTGTTGAAACTGCACAACCCGGCTGTTACAGGGTAAAAGTGACTGTAGACAAAAGCTAACTGAGTGGGTATTGCAACTGAGTGTTGCAATAACTTTCTTTACAAAAATAGGTGGCAGGCAGGATTTGGACAGCTGCCAGAGTGTGCTGACTCCTAATCTAAACTGTCTCCTCAGCCCAGAGAGGTGGAGCAATTTGCCCACAAAACACAGGCAGTCAGTGGCCATGCACACCGTTACCCCAGTGCAGGTCTGGGTGGCCCAGAGTGGGCCCACAGTCTCCCGTGGCCACCTAGAGTTGCCCGTTACCTGCACACCAGCCCAGCATTCGGAGGAGTGCCAGGTCCACGGGGCTATGCATAGGATAAAATTAGCAAACGATCATGTGAGGAAAGTAGGGTTTAGAGAATGTTAAGTACCTCGCCCTGGTCACACAGCCAGGAAATGGCAGAGTGGGCCTAGGAACCAACCAACGGGCACAGAGTCTGACCCTCCTATGAACATGGGACCATCTGAAATTGGGAGCCAGTGGCTTCAGTGTGGCTTTAGTCTGGAGGAACTGCTTCTTGCTCTGGGTACTAACACTGCTTAGCAGAGGGACCATCGGAGGGCACTTTATCTGCAGAAATGCTACGATGACCTGACCAGAGTCTACCTTCCCTTCCCATTCCTCACCGCCCTCCACCATTCCCTCTGAACACTTCCTGTCCTTTCCAGACAGAGGCTCAGTACAGCTTCACCCAGTTCCCACAGCACACAGCACCTCTCCTTCCCACCCTGAGATGGCACAGGGGTCCTCCCGCCCCTCCTTCACCGCCAGAGCCTGCCTGGCTGTAGGTCTTCCCAGCACCTGGTACAGAGCAGATGAGTTCCCCCTTCTGAGCCACAGAAAGCCAGAGGAGCTCTGGCCTGGTCCGCAGCAGCCTCAGCACTGCTGTCTGACTCACCGATCCACAGGTGTACAGCCCTCACCCTCCAGCCCCAGGCAGCCAGTAGTGTCTAAGAAGACCTAAGAGACCCACGATGCCTGGAGCTCGGGCTAGAAACAACGCAGATGGCAGCCGGAGGGTCTGTGCTCCTCTCTGGCCCATTCTCCAGCCTCATCCTCTCGCTGCCCCTTCTGTGTCCCTGGAGCCTGGTTTAACCTACTGCATCACCCCTTGTCTTATGGCTCCTGGAGGGACTGGCAGAAGACGAACAGGAGGGAGAGAGAGGTCAAGGGTCAGTGGCTGTACCCTCCAAGCAAGGCCACAGCTGTCACCACCCTCTCCTTCAGATTACCCTGGTTGCTCAGGCCGAGGGTGGCAAAAGCTCCCCACTTCTGCCAGCGACAGCACAAGGTACGTGACATTCTTCACGGATTTGCCCAGACTTTTAAACAGTCCGTTAAACTCTTCTTTGGTTGCACCATCGGAATGAGCTATTGGCTTTCTGCCAAGACCCTGACCCACACAGTGGGTAAGCAACTCACAGTACCCCGCACCCCTCTTTAAAAATACACGGACCCCTCTGTGTAACTGGAAACTGAGGGAGGGCCCCATCGTTAGCGTCCAGCCTGCCCGGGAGCTGCAGCCGCGAGTCTGAGGACAGGTGTATACCACAGGCTGGTGGAACGGTGCATCGGAGACGAGAAATGCGAAGCTGGCCACGTCCTCAAGGCTGGCCTCATGGCCGCTTCCCCAGACTGACTTCTAAACCACAGAAGCCAGAGGAGCCCTCAAAGGACCAGGATGTGAACTTGAGGGGCGGCAGCAGCAAGTGTGGTTGCCATGATATCAGGAGACGCCTGTGTGCTGGGGGCCACACAGAGCCCAGCCCCACCCCGGGCCCCGCTCTCCACCACCTGTCCCCTCTCGTCCTGCTCCCTCCTCTTTTAGGGTCCCAACACCCCACCCCCAGCCCCAAACCAGGGTTCAGAAGAGCAGCGCCCTTCCCTGCCAGCTCCATGCCTCATGACTCCAGAGCACGAAGGACCTCAAGGAAGTTATCTGCTTTTCTGAGAATGACTTACCCCCAGGACTGTGTAGAACCAAGCCCAGGGGCCCAATGTCCGTTTCCCCAAGGTTCCGGACACAGATTTCCATAGGAAAGTGCTTCCTTCTTCTGTCTGTCCCTCAGCTTTCTCGCCCCTTCCCTCCTCAGGACTGCACACTGACACTTGTGGACGGCCCCTTCTTTCTGACTAGAGCCCTTCTGCACCTCAGTTTCCTCATCTGTGGGAATGAGAACACCCACCTGGAGTGGATGGCACATCATGAGGCGAAACTTCCTTCTGATTCTTCCTTGCTAATTCTGGCCTGTCACGATGGTCCCACCCACCCACCCTGGCCTAAGGTCCAGGCCGGCCCTCCAGCCCCCCAACCCTGGGCACCCTCCCTCCTGCAGCTTTCCTCCCCTCCACCAGTCCTGGGGCAGCTGCGCCGGGCAATGGAGTTGAGAAGTGTGGAAGAGGCAGAGCCAGGGAGGGTGCTACACGGAGAACATTCCAGGAGCCCAGACTATTCCAAGTGGCTGGTGGCGGCTCAGAGCAGCTGGAGACACAAGAGGGACTTGGCTCCTCCGGCCGGGACACTGTCAGTTCTTCCTCCACACCCTCAAGTGCGTTTGCTGCTTTGGCTGGGGAGAAGGGGCCCACGCTGAGCAAATGAAGACATGCGGGGACTGGGGGGCTGGCTCAGTGGTCAAGTGCTTACCTAACGCATGTGAGGCTCTGAGTTTGACCCCCAGCAATGCGAAGGGGGGAAGGGGAAAGGAAGGGGAAAATGGGGAAGAAAGGACGGGAGGAGGAAAGGAAAAAGAGGAGGAGAAAGAGAAAAGGAGAAGACAAAGATGAAGACAGTGACTATGGAAGAGGAGGAGACATGGAGTGGCAGAGAGCAGACGGAGGAAAGAAATCAATAATGAGAAACAAGAAATGCCTGAGTCCCAGATCCAAGAGTTTAAAAGTTAGAAGCCCATTCTGACTGGACCCCACTTCTCTCCGAGCCCCCGTCACATCGCTCTTACCCTGGCTAGCATGTCTGCCTAGTCTCGAGACACTTCTGCCTTATCTTGAAACATCTCTCCCCTCCCGTACATTTATCTGCTCTGTGGCAAGCATGCAGACGCCACGGAACACCCAGCACTAAGAAGCCAGGAGGAGGACAAATTCCCCAAGAGGCCATCTCTAGTCCGGTGTCATCCTGTCTGCCAAACCTGCCTGCCCCAAACCACCAGGACAAACAGAACCTACCCTGAGCGTCCCCTCCACGGGAAGCCACGCCTGAGGTCACCCCTGCACCTCCACACAGCAGGCTTTCACGCTGTCCTTCCCGCAGGGAGAAGAGCTCTGGGCCCTACACCCAGGAAAGTCACTGTTCACAGGCTGAAGTGCCCCTTGTCCCTGGTGCAGTCATGTGGAACAGGACAGCCTCCACGCGCCAATCCAGCACGGGCTGTCGGCCGTGTCCCTGGCTAACAGTGGGCCTGACAAGTAAGTCATTTAACCTCTCGTCGGCAAAATGAGGTTCCTGCTACTTTGTGCTTAGCACTGCTGAGATTATTAACAAGATCACATGAGTGACCCGCGTGGTGTGGCTCCTGTTTACCTTCACTCCGTACCACACATCGCCTTATTCTGTGCTCCAGCCTGGCTTTGCATTTGCAAGAAAAAGTGTGCTGTCACTTCCTAATCCAGGGCCTTCGCACGTGCCATCAACACGCTGTTCCTCCCTACCCCAGGACCTTTGTCCACACCATTCTCCTCTGCTCTTGTCCTGTCTGAGTTTCACCAAGTTAGCGGAGAGTGTGTTCTTTGCTGTAAGTTCTCATAAAACCATATCCCTTCTCTCCAAAGCGCTGAACGCATACTTCTGAGTGAGCGTCTAATCCTGGTTCCCGTTCATGCGCACACTCCGAGATTAGGAACCATAACTTGTACTGCTTATCACTACATCCCCAGAGCTGGCGTGATGCCCAGCACACAACAGCCCCACAAAATATTTATTGAATCAATGAATAAAAGAACGCCTGAATATATTTAGCACAGTGACTTGAACAGAGCAGCAGCCCTCAGATTCCTCTTTTCCCTCAGCTGAATAATTTGGCCACTGGTCATTTTTCCTCACAGGCCTCTTTTTCTGAATTTCCCATTAAAGTACCAGCAGGGAAGTCATGCAGACCTTCTGAGAGTCAGCAAGGAATGTGCTCCGGTCTGAGCCGGGCCGCGGAGGCTGAGTCAGGAAATGTGGAACTTGCTGCCCAGCCTCGCTCCGCACCCTCACCCTCCCGCTCCCCGACAGCAATTCCAACTCCCACACTGGAATTCCAGGACACAGTGCACGGAGGCAGGAAAGGCTCTGAAAGAGCCACTTCAGTGAGAGCAGGAGACCCACATCTCCTCCCCACCTACCCCCGACAGACCTCGGCTCCTGGCCCAGGATGACACCAGTGTGGCCAGGAATCTGCCTCTCCAAAGTCCATAGCCCTGGGCCAGATGGAGGGTTGAGGGACTCAGGGTCTCATACGCTGAGAGTCATCTGTGAGGCACACGTGGCAGGCCTCAGCTCAGTTCTCTCTATACTCGCTCTTCTGAAGTCACCCCAAAGTGGGGCACAGCCACCAAGGCCCGTCAGTCTGTGGGACAAGCTCCCCCTGCAACCTTCTCAGACGAGCCTTTGAGAGCAAGCCTTGTGCTCTGGGGCTGGGCACTTCCTGTGTGCCCCAGACTTGAAGCCCAGGACCGTGGTTGCAGACCCTGATTATCCTAGCCGCCCCTTCCCAGCTCCACTGCACATCACCAGCAGGCACCACACGCGAGCCCTTCGGGCCAGCACCCCTTCAAGTCACCCATCGCTCTGAGTCCTCATCAGGATTCTGTGGGAAGTGAATTCCTGGGTGCACGACACAGGAGTTCATCAAATCAGGCCAGGACCCACAGCCGCCTAAACCCTTGAAAATGCTTCTCCAAATAATGTACTCAGGTGTCCTGACAGGTTTGTCTGCGTTGGGTGCACAGATTTCCTGAAGTCCCCCCAGGTGTCTGAGATCCCAGAAAGACAGACTTCCTATTTCCTGTGCTGGCAGGAAACCAGGCAAGGGCTTCCGAAGGACAAGACGTGGCTCTGTGACAGTGGCTCTGGACCGAGGGGGCACTGGCCATGTTGGAGACATTTTTGTCATGACTGGGTGAGTGAGTGCTACTGGCATCTGGCAAGTAGAAGCCAGAGACGTTGCTCAGCGCCCTCAGGGCCACCCTGTGCAGCAAGGGACCGTGCAGCCCACGTCGTCCCTGCTCTGACAGCCTGGCCTGTCCACTTCTGTGCGTGGCTGCACACCAGGCAGGCGGGTGCAAATACCCCTGGAGAGGAAGTGGCACTAGGGGCATTTTTTGTCAAAAAGGTGGCACCACATTCACGCCCCGACACTGGCTGCCCATGAACTGGTGCCCGGTGGCTACAAGTTCCCCAGGCAGCATTCAGGGAGTGCCAAGGGGTGGGGACAGGAAGGCTGTGTGCCTGGTCACTTGAGACCAGGTAAGAAGAGAGGGCTGTCCCTCAGCCAGCGTGTCAAGCTCTGCGTGCAAAGCCATTCCCAAGAGAGCAGGAGTGGCCATCCATAAACCCACACTTACCTTCTGGAAGCTTAGTCATCTCCTTCCCCTCCTCTTCCTCTGAGGGAAGAGAAGAGAGGCAGGAGGAGGAGAATCAGGAGAAAGGGGCAGGTGGCAAAGATGAGAGGAAGAGCCAGCAGGAAAAAGAGAGAGAGAGAGAGAGAGAGAGAGAGAGAGAGAGATTGGTTAGCAGGGAGTATTTCCAGGGAAAGAATTGAATTTGCTGAGAAAAGAGAGGCAGGAAGGTGAGGCTAGAGAGAAGCCCCCAGGAGAAGGCCAAGACCCACTCTGCACCAGACCCCAGGGGGCCTGGCTCTCAGGACCTGTCTGAGGCCAAGGCTTGCATGGCCAAGTCTCAAGCAGTAGTGTGCGGGGTCAGTGAGAGGCAACCCAGCCCCCTTCCTCTCCTGCTATGGCTCAGTGTCCCTTGCCATGCTGACCCCTTGGTGGCAGGCTGTGCCCTGGCCTGTGTCTGTGTGGGTCACAAACGCATGCTGCTGCACCTACCTGGCTGGATCAGTCTTCTAGCTACTGAGAAGAAAGGTGCAGTTGACCTCAAAAGCCCCAGCTCAGCCCTAAACCAATCTAGGAGCAATTTTCTAGGCTTAGCCGGCTTCAACCAGCATTAGGAGCCCGGGATCCCCACTACCACCTCCCCACAGGAAGGAGAGGATGTGGGAAGAGGAGATCAGGGGTTTGAGACCAAGAGGCTGTCACTTCCAGAAGAGGCCATCCTACTCTGTAACCAGGATAGGCTGTGAGCCCCCAAGAGTCTGGGGGGCAGGCCAGTAGCCTCAGAATCTGGCACTCAGCAGCGGGGATAAATGCTGCCAGCATCAGGGATGTGAGCAAGAGAGGATTTAAAGGCCACCTGGGGTGGCAAGGGCGTTGGGCAGGCAGGGGAGACCAGGCTGAGGGGGAAAAGACCCGGGACCTGGCATTCAGTGGTGGCTGCCACTGACTCGTGGGTTTCTGAGGGGGGTTTTGAAGGACCCAAAGAGGTAGAACAGGGAAACACTCCACATTCAGGGATCTGGCCTCTGAGGAGAGAAGACAGCAGAGGCCGATGGGCTGGCTGGTAGTGGGAGCCAGACCTCTAGCAGAGACCTGACTGACTCCACAAGGAAACTGAGACCAGGTCTCCAAATCCTCAAGTCCAACAGGCAAGAACAGGGAGAAAGGCTGCAAAGGGATGCATCACTCCAAGCCCTGTGCAGCGGGCCCCACAGCCTGACCTCAGCAAAGGCACAGGGCCCCGGGCTGTCTGTCTCCAAAAGGGTCCCAAGCGCGTCCCTCTGGGCGCTCTCAGTTAGTAGATCCCTCCCTCGCCACTGCCCTTCCAGTCAGGCACTCACCGCCTGTGGGGTGCAGCAGGATGTCCGCTGGGTTGTGTGGCTTCAGGCCCAGAGCAGAAAGGGGCGTCTTGGCCAGCCCTGGAGGAGAGCGCACTGTGCAGGAAGAAGAGGGGAGACAGAGGCAGGGATTGAGGGGGCAAAGCAGGAGAGCTGGCCACCCCACAGCGGGGATTCCTGCCTGCCTAGGCTGGGCAGCTATGGAGCCAGCCCCTGAATCCAGCTGCTTTGGCTCCACTGCCCTTCCCTGGCTCTGCGTTTCTCCACATTTCAGCAGTTTAAAGGACAAAGGGAAAGAGTTAGGAAATGACGCCCTTGTCCTGGCCCTGTCCCCAACCTTGAGAAAATCATTTCTACCCCTGGGCCCTTGGCTTCTGCTATAGTCCCCGTACAGTACTGTGGCTCACAATATCCACACAGGCTTCTTTCTTCCTCTACAGTGTTCTCTTTCCCCTCCTCCTTTCTCTTTTCCCAGCGTGCGCGCGCGCGCACACACACACACACACACACACACACACACACACTTTAAACCATGTACGTGGACAAACTTAGAGAAGACTAAATGAAAATGGACTCTCACGATGACACATCCTGAAAAGGACAAGGGGAGGAAAAGGGGACTACAGGTGGAGACCCTGAGACTCAGGGCCCTTGCAAATAAAGACCTTCTCAGCTTGGGCCTCTGTACCCCCAAACCTCAGTGCTCCAGGAGAAGAAACTGCCAAGATCGCCAGCTTCCTGGGCAAAGCCAGGCTCCTCCTGAGCCACCCAGCTGGGTTACAAGTGTCACATAACACACAAGGTCAGAAAGGGCTGCCGGGCTTCTCTGCATCAGCCAAGGATCTGAGCTTAGCTACTGC
>PVJO010032201.1:0-13480 GCA_004026905.1 Hystrix cristata
GTCTCTGTCTGTGGCGCTGACGCTGCCGATGTGCAGGGCGGGGCTGTTGTTCTCGGGGACGAAGAGGGTGTAGGAGGTTTGGGTGAAGGTCGGGGCGTTGTCGTTGACGTCGGAGACCTGCACGGTTACGTTGTGCTGGGTTTTGAGCCTGGGCGTGCCCAGGTCGGTGACGGTGATGGTGATGTTGTACTCGGCTCTGTTCTCTCTGTCCAGCGGACTCTCTGTTACCAGAGTGTAAAAGTTCTTGAAAGTCTGTTTTAGAATGAAAGGCAGATTATCTGGAATAGAGCAAATCATCTTCCCATTGTCTCCAGAATCTCTGTCTCGAATTCTGAAGATAGAGACTACAGTCTCAGCAGCATTTTCTGGGATGGAGCTGGTGAGTGAAGTTATGGTCAGTTCAGGCGCATTGTCATTCACGTCAGCCACCTCTATGATTACTGTGCCTTTCCCAGAAAGGCCTCCTCCATCAGTGGCCTCAATTTCCACATGGTAAGACTTAATTCTTTCAAAATCCAGTTTCTTTTTCAGTCTGATTTCTCCCGTGAGTTCATTTATTGAGAAAGTTTGTTTAATTTCATCTGATGGTTGGAACAAGCCATAGGAAACACTTCCATAATTTCCTGCATCCATATCTCTAGCCAAGACACTGAGGATTGGGGAACCCAAGGCGCAGTTCTCCAGGACCTGCACCTCATATGGGGTGTGCACAAACTCAGGAGCATTGTCGTTGACATCTGTGATCAGTATTTGAACCATGACCGTGCCAGACCTAGGTGGAGACCCACCATCCACAGCCATGAGGGTTAAGCTGTATTCAGCCTGTTCTTCCCGATCCAGGGCTTTGTCCTGTACCAAGTCTGGGAATTTCTTGCCCTCACTATGATTTCGAGTGACAACGTGAAAATGAGAATTGGGGCTGATTGTGTATTTTTGAAGCCCATTGCTGCCCACATCCAAATCCTCGGCTAATTTCAGGGGAAATACAGTCCCTGGCTGGCTGTTTTCCAGTATTTTCAAGGTCACTTCCTTGTCAGGGAATACTGGAGAATGGTCATTAATGTCCTGTATCCATAATTCTCCTTGAAAAAATTGCACTGGCATTTCAAGGAACACTTGGAAATGCAGCACACACGGTTCAGTAGGGCCACATAGCTCTTCTCGGTCCAGTTTCTCCCTCAGAAGCAAATCTCCAGTCTGAGGATCCAGCAACAAATGCTGCTTATCATCATCAAATACCACCTGGGCTGATCGGGCAGCCAGTTCCCTAGTTTCCAGGCCCAGATCTTTGGTCAGATGAGCTACAAAGGCGCCGCCCTCAGTTTCCTCTGGCATAGAACAACGAATAGGCTCCAGGCAAACCCGAGATAAAAACATCATGAAAATAAAAGACACTACTTGCCTGTTTGGATGAATTCCCTTTAGGGTCTCCATACTCATGCCTCGGTGTTTCTAATTCCTTCAGTGATCAGGAAGAAAAAAAAAAGGCTTGAAACATTCAATTCTAATTTCTTGCTGTTAGGAATAGCCACAAGATGGCTTTTAATCTTAAATTAGTTTACCAGATGGGTCCCTACACCCGCTGATAATCCTGAATTGCTTGCAACGCTTCTTGCGCGGTTTTTATTACGTCCCCTAACACAAAAGAATACGTGAACTTCCTGGAGCTCTTTTTTGGGTTTACAATCTAAGCCTGCAGCGCCACCCTGCGTCTTGATCGAGAAATTAATGTTTTCAAATTGAAACCCCTTAGGAAGTTTTCAAATTAAAGTCATTTTGAAAAATGTATAGACGTTTTACACACTTTGTCATTCCTTTAAATTGTGTAATCGATAAGGTCATTTCATTACAGAGCATTAGCTAAAATAATTGTGAGTACAAAGCAAGAGGGTATCTTTAGTCTTCCTAAACACTTGTCAGTGGAACTTCAAAGAACTCCATTTCTCCTTTGCATAAAAGACGGGAGATAAGTCCTTAGACAATCTTGATGTAAATCATAATAGTTATATTTGTTTATTTGCGAGAACTTGAGGAATTTATGGTGATGCAAATTTTAGGATGATCTATATCACACGATTCCAAAAGAGGGACTATTTTTCAAAGGATAGGTTCTATTTTTCTACATTGGTTCAAATAATAACAGTTGAATAAAGAGGTATCTCGGTTTGTATTGAGTTATTTACAGTGTAAACCACATTAAATGTAGAGAAGAACAGACTCTTAGAACTGGAGAGAAACAAATAGAGTTTAACAGATAAGAAAATTTAAGTTCAAGGATGACAAGATTATTCTACCTGCTTATTATCATGATACTATCAAGAATTAAGTAAAAGTCAGAATTTTGTTAAGATGAAGGCTTTAAGCTGCACTTAATTTAGTTAACTATAAAGTATATTTTGTCATTAGTTTGCCTGTTACCACAGTCACCCTTTGTATTGTAGGTATCATAATCCTTAACCAGCTGATTTGGAGAGAAAAAAGCACTGATTTAAAATACTGTGAGCACAGACCAAGAAACATGTTTAGCAATGGAAATTCAAACAATTCCATTTCTCCCTTGCATAATCTAACCAGGGGAAAGCAAATGGTCCCTTAGATCTTGTCTATTTATGTAAGGTGAAAAATAACAACTTGTACATAAAATGAATTCTGGCACAGTGTGTAGCTGTTGTATTATGTGAATAGGGTAAGAAGGCACTGGTACCATGAAGACAGTTAAGCAGTTCACTGGTTCAAATTGATACACCGAATGGAGTACCACTTGTCTTGCCATATATTACTATTTCCTCCACTTAAATTCTTATTTAATTACCTAATTAACCTTAACTTATAATCCATATTAAATGACTTCTTTTTAAAGATCATCAATAATATCTGATTCTGTTAGTAAAAAATTATTAACATTATTTTTTAGAGGGTTCTGCAGATTGAACTCAGGACCATGTGCTTTCTAGAGATGGTTAGCCAATGTAGAAACTTGAAGGAAAATGAATACTCAGTTTTTCCTGAGATCATTAATTAGGTGGGAAAATAGAGATGATACACATAGTGAATTTCCTGTGATTATAAATATTGAATAAAAAGATCTATAAAAGATCTTTTCTCCCTCCCCTCCCCCCCTTTTTGAGATAGAGCTTTGCTGAATTGCCCAGGTTGGTCTTAATTTGCAGTCTTCCTACCTCAGTCTCTCGGATACCTAGGATTACAGATGTGTCCCACTGTGCCCACCTTATATAGCTCTTTTAAAATGTTATTTGGTTCCAGTAAAGGGTTTAGAGTTACAATCCAGGAGAATGGTTTAGAAATGTGCATATTATATTATAGATTATTCCCCAAAACTGCAAAACTTATTGAAAAAAAGTTTTATCTAATACTTACACAAAAGAGTTAAATGGCAAAAAATAATCACCTAAAATTATTCCATCCCAATGAGGTAAGGTACATTATTCATTTTGAAGGATTCTTATGACCACGTAATTGATTGTTGGACCTAAAGCATAATGTTTAAAATATTTTTCCGTTTAAAATATACAAATAGAGATGCAATAGTATTCAGGGAATTAAATAGCAGCTTTAACTCCTCCCTGGTAATATATAGGTAAGAATTTTAAACAGCACTGGAGAAAGGAGAAAAATATTTTAAAGGAAATTTGAATAAATATAGTTCTTACATTCAAAATATTAAATTTTGGTTGCTTGTGGTACTGGGGATTGAATTCTGGTTCTTGCACATGCTAGGGATGTGCTCTACCACTGAGATACAGCCTCAGTCATTGAAAAAAAAATTTTTTTAAATCTTGAGACAAGGTCTCACTGGGTTGCTCAGGCTGGTCTCCAACTTGCTTTCCTCCTGCCTTAGCTTCCCAAGCAAGCTGGCACTACAGGCATGTGCCACTGCCCTCCACTGATTTTTTTTCACTGAAGAGATTTTTTAATTGCATGACAATTTAAAAGTTTTGTTCTTAATTTGAAGAGGGAAAGTAGAGAGAGCTTAAACATTAATCGTTGAGAGAAAGGGAGTGTGTGTGTATGTGTGTATATGTGTGTTGCTCAGGATCAAAGGTTTAGAGAATGCTTGTGAGCACTGTACCACTTAGCCATTCCCTTGGCCCCTAGGAATTAGAGTTTAGGCTTCCTAGTTCCTTAAATCATATTGTCAGTAATATTATTTCAAGATGGTAAGCTAACAATAATCAGTAGTATCAGTGATTTGTTGAATTTGTTACAAATTCTTAAAGAAGGAATTATCTTTTGGAATGTTCTATTATAGAGACAGACAGAATGGTAGGCAGGTGGACAGACAGATATGTTAGCTTCATCACAAGACTATTTGAGTAAAGTTGCAGTGCTGAGGGTAGCTGGTGAAAGCAAACAATTTTAAAATTTACTAACTTTCCAAATTTAAACATAGACATTTTTAAATACCACATTTACTGAAATGCAAATATAGGAAGAATGTATTTGAATCATTAGAGTTTGACTTGAGGCATTTGTGATGGAGTTTAAGGCAAATTCTGATAATTCCTTCATGTGTATATTAAATAAATTTATAGTATTCATATGTACAAATGTTCAATGTCTATTTCCTAATTTAGAATACCACTTTATAATTTGAAATTTTGATTCCTTCAGTGTTTTTCTTTTTCAAGATTATTTTGGGTATTCTGAATCCTTTGTGTTTTCATATGAATTTTAGAGTTAGTTTGCCAATTTATGCAAAAAAAGCAAGCTGGGATTTTGATAGGGATTTTAGTGTATCTGTAGACCAACTTGAGAACACAACCATTTAAACAATGTTAAATCTTCTATGAACACATCCCATTTACTTAGGTCTTCTTTAAATAATGCTTTCTATTGTACAGTGTAAAATTTTCCACCTTATTTTATTGCTTATTTCTAAGTATTTTATTCCATTCAATGTTATTATTACTGAAATTTTTACTTAATTTCATTGTCCCTCAGTGTTATTGTACAGAAATACAATTGATTTTTGTAAATTGATTTGTATCCTGCAACTTTGTTGAAATTATTAATTTCAGAATTTTTGTGGGCTCCTTAGGATTTTGTATGTGCAAGATATACAAAATGTCATCTGCTAATATAGATAGCTCTATTTATTCATTTTCTAACCTAAATAATTTTATTCCTTTTTTTCCCTGATTCCCTTCTTTATAAGTAGAAGCATGGAAAGCAAACATCCTGGTGTGGTTATCTGAAAGGAAAAGAATTTGTCTTTCACTGTTAAAGATGAAGTTAACTGTGAGCTTTTATAGTTGCTTTTTATCATATTGAAGACTTTTCACATTATTCCTAATTTGTTGCCTTTTGTCATAAAATGGTGCTGGGTTATGTTAAATGCTTTATTGCATTTATTGAGATGGTTGTGTAGTTTTGTACTTCATTGTTTTGATTGATTTTTGTATGTTGAACCACCATTACATTTCTGGAATAAATCTTACTTGGCTATGGTTTATAATCTTTTCATATGTTACCTGAGTCAGTTTGCTGATATTTCATTGAGGATTTTCCCCTCTATATTCATGAGGAAAATTGTTATATAGGTTTCTCTCCTTGTATTTGTCTTGTCATCAGGGTAGTACTGGCCTTATAGAATGAACAGTGGTCCCTGTTCTTCTGTTCTGTGAATGAATTTATTAAAAATTTAACTTGATTCTTGTTTAAATATTTGGTAGAATTCATCAGTGAGGTTATCTCATCCTGGCCCTTACTTTGTAGAATGTTTTTGATTACTGACCTAATGTCTTGTTACCTCTCTACTCAGATTTTCTATTTCTTCTTTAGTCAGTTTTGGCAATATGTATGTTTCTGGGAATTTTTTTTTCATTTCATCTACATTTTCTAAGTTGTTGGCTTAAAAATGTTCATAGTATTCCCTTATAATTCTTCTTTTCCCTTATAAGGTAATTGGTAAATTGGGTCACTCTCCTTTATTTTATAGCTAAGTGTAAATGTTTGCCAATTTTGTTGATCCTTTCAAAGTACTAACTTTTCATTCAGTTAATTTTCTCTGTTGTTTCTCTGCCCTTTCATTTATTTCCACTCTAGCGTTCTAAGTTCCTTTTGCTTTGAGTTTCTAGTTTCTTAACTAAATTTCACCTTTCTAGTTTCTTAGAGTTATTGGTTTGAGAGATTTTTGTTAAAAATAGGCACTTTCGGCTATAAATTTTCCTCTAAGCACAGATTTTATTGCACACTATAAGTTTGGTGTGTTTTTTCATATTCATTCATTCAGGGTATTTTATAATGTCCCTTTTGATTTCAACTCATTGGTTATTTAGAAATGGATTAATCTCCATATATTTTTGAATTTTGTGTGACATCAATCCTGTAAATTTTATTGCGACTTATTTTATGACCTAATATACAATCTATTATGGAGAATGTTCAATGTGCACTTCTGAAGAATATGTGTCCTGCTATTGTTGGGTAAAGTGTTCTGTTAGGTATAGTTGATTTTTAATGTTATTCAAGTTTTATTCATTATGATATTCTGTTTTGTTATTCTATCCATTAAAAATGGTGGTATTAAACTTTTCTATTACTGTAAATAGCCCAAATGACTATGCGGCAATATTTATAGGGTAGGTTTGCTAATAATGGGTTCAATTAGTTTTTTTAAAACCTGGTACTGTCTTAATTTCTCTTGCATTTCAATGGATATAGAATTCTTGCTGATAGTCTCTTTCAGCACATTGAATGAGTCATCCCACTGCCCGCTGGCCCCCTGGTTTCTTTCTTTTTTATTTTTGGGTTTTCTTGAGACAGGGTCTCGCTATGCAGTTTGGGCTGACCTTTGAGCTCACTGTGTAGCCCAGGCTGGCTTTGAACTCACAGTGATCCTCCTGCCTCAGCCTACCAATGCTGGAATTACAGGCATGTGCCACCACACCTGGCACCTGGTTTCCGTAAGAAGCCAGTTATTAATCTTATTGAGGATCCCTTGT
The DNA here is from genome assembly GCA_004026905.1 of Hystrix cristata. Lineage (NCBI taxonomy): Eukaryota > Metazoa > Chordata > Mammalia > Rodentia > Hystricidae > Hystrix > Hystrix cristata. Next base: position 6,966 of record PVJO010032201.1, read on the forward strand.
ATGTGATGAGTTACTTCAGTTTTGGTGAGGCATTTTTGTTTTGATGTTTTCAAGATTCTATTTTTCTCTATCTTTCACAGTTTGATCATGATGTGTCAAGGCATGAATCTCTTTAATTTTCTCCCAATTGTAGCCCATTCCACTCATTGGTTGTGCAGATTAATATTTTTCTTCATATTTGGAAAGTTTTCAGCCATTATTTCTTCAACTATTTTTTTTTCTATTCTTTTATCTCTTTTATTTCCTTCTGGGACTCCAAGTATACATATGTTACTGTGCATGATCCCATTCTACAGATCTCTAAGGATATTCATTTTCTCTACTTTTTGTCTTTTCAGTTCCTCAGATTGAATTATCTCGGTTGATCAATTTGATCACCCTTAAATTTCAGTCTTTTCATCTTCCTGTTTAAATCTACTGTTGAATTCCTCTAATAAACTTACATGTGCATGTGCATATGCTGCAACTTGAGCCCAGGCCCAACCTAAGCATGTGCTCTACCGCTGAATGACACTCTCAGCTCCACTGATACATTTTCATTTCAGTTATATATTTAACTCTGTCATTTATATTTGGTTCTTGGTATTTTTTCATTTATATTCTATATTTGATGACACATAATTATTTTTCTTTCCTTTATTTCCTAGGACATATTCAAAATAGTCATGATGTAGAAATTCTAATGTATAGGCATCCTCAGGGAGTTTCTGAACTACACACCCTGCCCCCAACATTAATTTCAAGAGCTTTGGATTTATACCCAGAGGTAGGATTGCTGATCATATGCTAATTCTATTTTAGTTTTCTGAGAAAGTTCCATACAATTTTTCCATAACAGTTGTATTAATTTTACATTCCCACAAACAGTGTATAAAGGTTCCCTCAGGAACTGTTTATGACTGTTTTATTCTTGGTTTGAGGTCATGTTTTTCTTTGCATATTTCATAATTTTTTGTTAAGAACTAGATATTTTAAATAATATGATGGGGCAATTCTGGAAAGAACATTCTGCTTCTCCCTAGAGTTTTTTTTTCTGTTGCTACTTATTTAGTGATTTTTCTGAACTAATTCTACAAATTCCATATTCCTTGTTATGTAGCTACTGAAGTTTGCTCAGTTCACTCAATGACTGAATAGAGCTTACATGCATGGGACAAACAGGTTTCCCAATCTTTGCTAAGGAGTGTATATTTATCTTGAGATATTCCTTCAACCCTCAGCTAAATAGTGGACAATTCTACCTTACCTTTCCCTTCCTACTTATAAAGAAGCTCAAAATCAGCTTAGAGTGAGAGCTTTTGGCCTTCTCAAATCTCTCCTTAGCATGCCACTCTGAGCAAAATTGTTCTAGAGGTTAAGTTACTTTTCAAAGTTGTTTCTCAAGGACAGCCCATATTAATTGGAAACAATTGACTTTATAAATTTGAACACATTTGTTCCTGATATTCTAGGCAGAAACTTCTCACAGTAACAGCTCTGGAACTGTGATATTAATATCTCCAAAATGCTAAGAAGGGGGTTTTCTTATGAGAAACATATCCACTGAAGTTTCTCTGTTAACCCTTCCCATCTTAACAGCATTGAACACAGCAGAGAACTGGAATGGGAAGAAGTCTGAGTCAAGTCAGTGATTGAGAGGACAAGGAATATGGTGGCTTGAGTATGTTTTTTTTGCTGTGATTCAAGGAATAGAAGGAAAGCCTGGGACAAGTCCTAGACTAAGTGTAGGATTACCATGATAAATATGGCTTTCAGTTACCTTAAAATTACACCCACTTGTGCCTGGCTTGACATTATGGAGTCCAGATGTGCTTTAGAGCACCATACTTCCATATGCTAAAACCACATGGCCTCATATGCTAAACATCTGTGGCTCTGAGGTCCCAAATCACTGACAAAATAATCATGAGTTGTAGCTCAAGTGAGCATCTAGGTCGCCACCTTGCTTTGCCTATCCAGCTCAGTGCACAATACATAATTGCTTTGCAGTGAATTTTCTTTGTCATCTAGCTAGTTGTTTGTGTCTTTCAGGACCACATTAGAGCTTGATGCTCAACTCCATGAAGCACCAAATACTTTTAGAATTCAAAATATTCAAGCATCTCAAAAACAAGGACATCAAGCAAACAGGTCACATTACTTGTGCTAGTGGACACCAAGAGAATGCTGAGATATATATCCTGTGGCAGCAGTGGGAAAATGACTTAGATCTTAGTCCTCAGGTAGTCTGTTTTAGGAAATATCCATATTCAAGTTAGGAGTGCTTTTATTAAGAAGGTATTGTACATGAACTTTGGGCCAGGGAATTATCAACAGTGTCAGAGAATAGCGTACTACATTCGTGATATATGGCTCCATACTGGTGACAGAAATGATACTTAGCTTTGACTTGTGTTGCCTGAATAATAATATTGACAGATGGCTTCATGAGGAGGAGATTGTCTTGGAAGGAACAAATCAATTTTGTATTATCACTAGATTTCCGTGACATTTTCTTTTTCTCTCTCGCTTTCCTTCCTTCCTTCTTTCCTTCCTTCCCTTCCTCCCTCCCTGCCCTCTTTCTTTCTTTCCTTCCTTCCTTCCTTCTTCTTTCGTGCTGTGGATCAAAGTCAGGGCCTTGTGCTTGTGAGGCAAGCACTCTAGCCACTGAGCTAAATCACCAGACCCATATGCCATTTTCTAAAAACAAAAAGCAACTACTATTTCATGAGAGGAATTTAGGATTATGTTATTCTGGTAGCATTATCATGCGTATTTATTGCCTGAACCAACACCATGATTTTTTCTCGTGTTGTCCTCATGCATTAGTTACTTCATTTACAATTCAATTTTCTTCAAAATCAGATTATTTACTCTAAAGATTAAAAAGTGAAACATTTCTCCATTAGCTTCCATGTCTTTGGCCTTAGCAGACATCAAGACAACCAGGAAGAAAAAGAAGAGTCCCTGAGATTTGCCTCACAGAGCAAATGCAGAGCGATGCGCCATTTTATTCACTTTTCTGTCACTGGAACAAAATATCTGATGCTCATAATTTAAAGAAAAGTGTTGTATTTTGGCTCTTGGTTTTAGTCTATGGTTGGCTGGCTCCAAGGCATAAACAGCCTGATGGAAGGATATGGTAGAGGAAAGCTCTTAATCTCAAGGTAGCTACATAGCGGAGAGAGAGGGAGCAGCCAGGAACTAGAATATACTTTTCCAGGTCATGGCCCCAGTGACCCAACTCTGATGAGGGCCCGTCTCCTAAAAGCACATTTAGCTACTGAACTCATCAATGGATGAATCCACTAATGAATATAGTGCCCAGATTATCCAGTTGCCCCCCAAACACATGAGACTTTGAGGGACATTTTAGATCTAAATTCTAGTGCCCACCTAAAGGAGCTTTGGCCCAGCTCAGACACATCTTTAGAGGTTAATGCAGCACTTCTGCCTCTGTAATTCAAATTTGAACAAAGCTTCTTAATTAAGGCTTGATTTGCAGAAGCCAGAGTTAGAACCACCTTGAGACATCTGTTCTACTCCTCCTTACCGCAATACTACCAAAACCAGTACATATTAGTGTGAAAGAAACCTCCAGTGGAAGACAAGTTCTCAAAAACAAAATCACCAAGCATATGAGGAAGATTAACACCCTGAAAAACAGACTCAACGAATAGAAGATTTGTTTCTCTACCAGAAGAAATAGATTCAGAATGATATGGAAAGAACTTACACATAAAAAACATTTAATTTACTTAAAAAAGAAGAAAATAGTGATTGTGAGATAAGTATAAGCTCTTTTAAAAATCTACCATGTAGAGAATTTGAAAAAGAAAATGATTAAAAAAATAATAATCACTCAAACATTAAATAAAATGCAGTATATTAAGTGAATCTTAGGCTGAGGACTAGCAAATATTGAAGAATCAAGAATAGAGAAAAGTGGATGTGAGAGCCATCTGGCTATGACATCTGTCACCCCATTAATCACCAGGGTTGATTCAGCTAATCTGGCTGGCTAGGCTGATGTCCCCTTCTTCCATCACTGCTTCACGTGCATCCCTCCCAAAGCTGCATGTTTAGTCAAAGAGGACAACCAACCCCATTAGAGGAGGACCATTTCCTCAGTCAAGGGCATAGAAGTAGCTGTACTCCCCTGCTAGAACCTCCAAACAAGCTCTCAAGAATAGGGAAAATAACCCAGGAGAAAATAAAGATGTTTATAGATAAAAGACTGAGAAATAAACTGAGATCATACTTTACATCAACAATGTTAAATATCAAAAGAAGGAAAATGAGTTTTAAGTCTATGTCAACCAAAGTATTGGTTAAACATATGGGTCAATTATGACCCATACTTACTTTCAAACATAACAATAACTTTCAATTATGACCCATAGATTTCTGGTTTTAAAAAAGTCTCAACAATCTATGAAGCAAATATCCTCTCTGAACAAAGCAGTGGGATGTACAGGAACACTCAGTTTTTTTAAATCACACAGTTGCAAAGAAGCACCATCTAAGGATAAAGAAAGACTTATGGGAATTATAGGGAGCTGCTTTACTATATTCAATTGGTATTTGAATATCTTGAAATATGACTGATATTTGAGTATAGATTGGTCTTATAACAACCCCATATGGAAAGTTAAAATTCATTTACCCCTTTGATCTTCAGTGTTAAAAACTTGATTTTAACTAAGTAGAGAATTAAATTATTTCTGAATTTATGCATTTTTAGAGAAAAAAGAGAGTACATACTATTCAGAATTATGTTTCAAAAATAAGTGAATGACTGGCTATATGAAAGTTTTATAAGCCCTTGGGATCTTGAAAATTTCATTTAATTTTGATATCATAAAAAATAACCAAAATTCAACAGAAGAATCAATGTGATCATAACTATACTCAAAATGTGATTTAAGGCATGCCAATCTTAAATTCTTTTTCTCTTTTGGGAATTTGCAAAATCTTTGATAACTTCAGTTTGCTTTCTTGCAGTCAGGAGTATCAATTCCTGGAAAGTTCTGTCTCTCTGAATGAGAAAACACCTAATAGGAGAAAATTTATTTTTTCCTAACTTCTCTAATTAAGGACTAAATATTTTGTTATTTGAAAATAAAATTTTCTATGCCACTTAAATAGCCATATGACTTGGCATTTTGGTTGATTCCAGACTTGATTTAGTTGCAGCTAATGTAGACTTTCACAGTAACACTGTTCTCTTCCCTTTGGAATTTCCTATTCTTGTACATTTTTAATTGCAATGTTGGAGATAGAATGCAGCTGAAGATGGAAAGTTTTTATTTCAACAGAACCACAAATAATTCTAAATCTTGTCAGATTGCAATATTAAGAAGGTAACCAAGAAAGCAAAGAAAATATTTCCCTTATCAGTTACCACATACGTTAAGACTGTTGTAGAACACTACTTTTTCAATAGAGCATTAAGAGATCATACATCTGTGTACATTTTTAAAATTAAAAAGCATTCAGGTGTTTACATGTGAAAATTTACACACTAATTAGTCATCCTACCACGTGCCTTACCAAATAATGTTTCATGCAACATGGAAAGTACAATAAGTTGTTTAAAATGGTGTAGGTTAAGTTTTACTTAGTTATCATACAAAGGAACCTTGAGTGATTATCATAAAAATGATTTGCTGTGTTAGCCTATATGCGGTCCATTTTTGGCCCAATATAATACAATACTCGTGAAATACTAATTTCAGTGTCAATACAGGAATGAATTAAATATTTTTATTTGAGTACTATACCGTAAAGAGATGGGAAATTACTATATCTAAAAGAAAACTCATTCTTATTTATCAACAAACCTAACTAACAATGAGTAAAACTGCTTAAGGATATTATAAAGCACGTATGGATGTACTCAAAAAGATAACATAAAATTGGTGGTTTGCAACTCTGTCTATCCTGCCTTGATGTACAGAATTTGAAATGCGTTATTACGTAAACCTATTTGAAACCACTATTAAATATAATTAAATTTTGCTCTCTTTTTAGTAAAAGAGGCATCATGATTCCATAATAAGATTGCAAGCAGATGAAAACAGGAAAACATGAACTAACCTGTAACTACATAGAAAGTAAAATCAATATATAAACAAAATGCTACATGAACTAAAGATTTTTTTTTAATAAAAAAAGGCAATCAATAGGCAAACAGCTACCTTTTTATCCTAATGAAACCTTAGTTATTCCCGGAATTGATACTTTGCAATCGTCCTGCTAAGTGTCTTGAATCAGGTTACTGGGGACAGTGGGTTTCAGGAACTTGAAATCGCTGGTCCCAGAAGACCCTCCCGTTAGACACACCTCATAGCGGTAGCTGTGCGCCAGGGTCCCCCCGCCGCTGACGTCCACCAGGCGGCCCGCAAAGTGGCCCTCGGGCGCCGAGCAGCCAGCCAGCGCGGACGCCCTGCTCCTCCTGCACAGCCGCACGGCCACGAAGAGCAGCACCGACACGAGGAAGAGCGAGGACACGGCGGCCAGCGCGACCACCAGGT
>PVJO010032203.1:0-13474 GCA_004026905.1 Hystrix cristata
TTTTTTTTTAAAAAAAGACATTAAATATTATGATAGTGTTAAGTTAAAAGAATACTAACTAGAGAAAAAGTACACATAGTACAATTTCTGTAATCAGGATATTTTGGAGAAAGTCTAGGTCTCAGTTTACACTGATATTACCTGGAAGCTAATGAAATAAGAAAGAAAAGGACAATTCGAGATGATGTTACTGAACAAGCAAGACCTGAGGGACGAAAGCAACACAGTGTGTTTAGCAAAATGCAAATGCTTCTCTGGTTCTATCAATATATAGGAAAAAGAAAAACTGACTGCCAAGACCTTTCTCACCATTTAAAGGAAGGAAGCTATTTTCAAAATATAAGACAGATGGCAGGCAAGGTAGGAGAGTAAAAGCCAGAAGCAAGTCCCAGTCTCTCCTGAATCTGGAAACTGGACAGCTGGAAATTAAAAAAAAAAAAAAAAAACAGTGAAGAAGAAGAAAAGAGCTCAGGAAATCAAGAATCCAGGAGGAATGCTCATTGTCACAGAGGAACTTGGGGAACCTGAAGAGAAATCAAAGAATAAAGCTGTCAGGAATGCTAACTCTGGCTCCCAGAGAGGGAGCCCTGTCTGCACAAACACAGAAATAGTGAGCAGCCTGATAATAAACGATGGACAGGTAGTGCTAGCCCAAAAAAAAAAAAAAAAAAAAAAAAAACAACAACAAAAAAAAAACCTCATAATTATTATAAGCTGAGAATATAGTGTGAGGTCTTACTCTGAAAGTTACTCTTTCCTCATGGCAGGCTACTGTTGGAGACCTCCAGTGCAGCACACATCATGTTTAGGGGTGATACAGTCAGAAGCTATTTTGAGAAGAGGTTTATTGAGCTGCTTTGGGAATCAGAAGTCTGAGAGCAACCACTTCAGGGCTTCTGGGGTCCTGGGGCCTGGGTGGGAGATGGCCACAGAAAGAGCTGTGAAGAAAGGGAGAGGTATGTGCACACCCACTAAGAAGATTAAGGAGCAGTGAGTTCACACTGTAGAGGACTAGGTGATGCTGAGAAGACAGGCCACTTATGTGTGGTTTTCTGAGGGATCTGGGTCTGAAATTCTGGGATTCAGTCCAGTGGACTGCTTGGCCCCTCTTGCGGCCTCCTTTCAAGACAGGGCTTAATGGTCTGTCTGTTTTCCCCATCTGCCCATGTGATCAGGAATATGTCTCTGCTTGGATGTTTGCCACATCACAGGTTGTACAGAGCAAGCAGAGTACCTCAGATGTCTGAAATAGGAAATTATGACATAGCCAAGATTGACTGAGACAGGAAATAGACAAGATCCTGGAATACACGCACAGAACAGTTCTCAGCACCCTGCATGCTTCTGAACTAGAGATTTCTTATAGGATGAGCTAGGTGTGATGTCAGAATGGGAAATGTGAAAAAGAGACCATTGCCATTAAGAGCTTATGCTCACGTCTCCTCATGATACCCCGTCCTATACTCTAGGGTGTATTTTTATTGTTTCCTCCCCTTTTACTTGGCCCAAACTATTCATGCAGAGCCCATTTTTCACCTATCTTTCTGCTTTTTTATTCTACCTTTAATAAATATGAAACTTTGCCACCATTTATGCTTGTTTAATTTAATTCTGTCTTTGAGATGGAAAGAACTTAGAAATCACCTCTAAGAGGAAACTCCAGCACCCTAGAATCTGATAACGTAATTTTGCCTAGCCAGCCAGGAGACCAGGTGAAGCCCTTTGCACATTTTTTTTTTCCCTCTAAAATGCCACAAAGGTTGTTTTTTGGTTTTGTTTTGCTTTGCTTTGCTTTGTTTTAGTTTGTTCATTTGTTTGTTCTTCTTCTTCTTTTTCCCTGTCTCTCTCTTCAGGAATTCAGGAGACTTTTCTCATGGCACCAGGAACTATTTCCTGCTTTTCCCACTGTGTGTGTTGGGGGGAGGGTTGGGGGGGATATATTGCCTCTGTGCTTTTCTTCCCATTTGCAGTCACTCTGCTGGTATAAGTTAAGTAGCCAGAGAACCTGTTATTAATCCAGTTTCAGAACAGACCCTTCAGGTACCATGTGTGTGATCTAGAGTTTATTAGGCCCTGTTGTCTATGTGTCTCTGTTTTCAATACTATCCTGCTGCTTTTTTGTGAAATTAGCCTGGTCTCTGTCTACTCTAGTTTGTTTTTTTTTTTTTTTTTTTTTTTGGTACCGGGAATCCAACTCAGGGCCTCATGCTTGCAAGGCAAACACTTTAACCACTGAGCTAAATCCCCAGCCCCCTAGTTTATTTCTTTTGAGCTAAAGTCCCATCCACACTTTTTCCAAGGTGGCCTTTTTTCCCTCTTCAGGTTGCTATCTTAGTCCAGGTCACCATCTTGTCTTGTCACATGGCTTGAGTCAGCCACCACCATTTTTGTTTACCATCTTTTTCCTTTTTTGTATTTTTTATCATCTGTTCTTACCATGCCAGGACATCTCACCTTTGTAGATAAACTTCAGATGTTAAACATGTGCGCTGCCTCCCCCTTTCTTTTAAATTGGGCTAATTATTTTCCTTGTTTCTTCTAACAAAATTCAGGTAGATTAGATCTATGCCTGACAGGCTGAACAGAGCAAAAGCACAGGCAGAAAAGCCTAAATAAAGTGACTGTGGGTATGCAAAAGTAGAGCCAAACTTGTTCTTAAAACTTTTTAAGATATTTTTTGTTTTTAATTTTCATTTCTATTGCTTTAAACAAAGCAGCAGAGTTTTTCTGTGGAGTGAATGTGAGGCTTACTGCTTCTCAAGTGCCTCTATCCTGTTTGAGCAAAGCCATTAATAGGCTCAGCAGGGGCTAAGGGAATCACAGGAGGGAGATTCCACCCTGACCTTGCAGGAGTTTCAAAGGGCTAAGTAAAGCCAACAAGTGGCTCAACACCCTTCTCCTAATGACTTAGTGGGCCCCAATAGGGAAAACCCACCATGTTTGCTTATTTCTGTGACAGTTTCTGGCTTTATCCCAGGTTTGGATGAAGATATCTGTCTAGTAGATCCTTGAGTCTCACAAGAGAAGTTTATGGGTTTAAACTGGGTCTCCTCCTTTCACATGGGACACCATGTTAAGGGGCCAAGACCTAATTTTCTCTCTATAAATAGACCCCAAGATGAAATCTCATGAAGCACACCCCCAGATTCTGCCAGCTTTATCACCAGGCCATATCCTTGATCAGTGGGAGAGGTTTGATCCTGATGCCTTAACAAAGGAACAGCTTATCTACTACCGTGATATGGTTGGGGTTCAGTATTTATTAGGAAATGTTGAGAAAAGGATGGCAGTTTAAATTATGAGACTATTTTTCAGTTAAATTATTTCTGCTTAAAACATAGACGGTGGAATAAAATTCCCTATGTTCAGGCTTTGGACTTCTTACACCAGGAAAAGCTCCAAACCTATAACATTGTTAACAACACCTGAGGAAGAGGGAGAGATCTTCGGTTACCCTGCATTCATACCCCTACTTTTGTCTCAGGGTTATACGGGTTTGTGCAATCTGTTTAAAGAAGACAACCACACTGGGAGGTCTCAGGCCAATCAATCAGGTCCATCTCCTCCATGTTACTCAGGAAGTCCACTAGAGCCTATTGTCCCAGAGAAACCCAGTATTCCTCAGCCCCTTCATCATGCTCTGACACAGCACTAAGGCTCACTGTATTCACACAGACAGCTGTAAGGCTCACAGAACAAACCTGAAGTACACTTCTTACTCCTCTAATTCAAAACTTGTTTTGCCCCTAAAAGAGGTCCCAGGAGCAGGAAGGACTACTCCAATTCAGGTCCATTTTTCAGTTGCAAATATCCAGCAATGCAAAGAATGGGTAGGCTAACTATTGGAGGATCCTAGTAAGTTTGCAGATGGATTTCAAACTTCCACTTTTGCTTTTGTCTTATCATGGCAAGAAGTCCAATTCATCTTGGCCGCTTGCTACATCAGATGAAAGACAAAGAATTCTGCAAAAGGCTAAGAACTATGCAGATAAGCACATCTTTAAGAAGGGAAGGAAACCACTCTTGAGAGGCTATTCTCCCTTCAAAAGAACTAAACTAAGAGTTTAATACTAGTGAGAGACTAAAAATGATGTCTGATATGATAGTTGCTCATACCGTGGGAATAAAAAGGCATATTAAAAAATCTGTTAATTGTTATAAGGTGAGCAGGGTCATACAGGGTGAAGAGGACAATCTACCTGTCTTCCATGGCTGATTAGTAGAACTCTTTTATAAGTATACTAATATAGATCCATCTTCCAGTGAGGGAAAGGCACTGTTGGGACACCGTTTCATTTGTCAGTCAGCCCCAAATATACAGCATAAATTACAAAAACTTCAGATGGGGTGAAGGATATGATATGTATTACCTAATTGCTGGATAAGACCTTTTCTGTGTTCAACAACTGGAATTCAGAGAAAGGCCAAAAAAGAAAAGCTACAATTATAGCTGTCATAATTGGCAATGTTTTAAACTCACCCAGGTCATTTAGGGAAAAACACAGACAACACGAGGTTCTTATTTTAAGTACAAGAAGTCTGGACAGTGTGCACATGACTGCATTAAGCCATTGTCTGGGCCCTGCTCTGAGTGTGAGGCAGCCAACACGCCTGATAGATGGCACTGGAAGGTTGACTGTCCCCACTCCCAGAGAGGAGATAGGCCAGCCAAAACCCTTGTTCTTGGCTCTAAAGAGTCCCAAAGGAACTTGAAATGAACATTATCATCGCCTATGAAGACTCCTCAGTAACACTGGACATTACAGGTAAGCCAATTCAATATATTCTAATTTTACTTCCTTCTCTGGCAAACCCTCACCTAGATCTCTATCCATAGTTGGGGTTGAGGGGACTTATAGTCAGAGATTCTTTACTCCTGCTCTGATGTGTTACTTAGAAGGCCTAATGTTTAACCATGAACTCCTAATTGTTTTGCCATATCCTACTCCCTTGCTAGGAAGAGATTAACTAGGAAAATTGGGAGCAATTTTCAAATTCACACAAAGGCCAAAATGGATTTTACCTCTTGGCACTACTTCTGTTCTCCCTGACCAAATTAGTGAGCAAGTAGATTCTGTTGCATGGTATAATGGAATGCCCGATTTAAGAAAACTCTTCTTCCTCTACATATCAGAAAAGAGAGAAATTGCTTTGGGTGTCTTGACCTGAAGCATAAGATAAGAACCCTCCTCTGTGGCATACTTTTCAAAATGTTAGCTGAAGAGGCTGCTGGATGACCACCCTGCCTGAAAGCAGTAGCAGCTACAGCTATGCCAACAGAGGAAGCTGCAAAATTAACTTTCAGAGAGAGAGTGATTAGAAGTCCTGACTTGCCATCAGGTCAGGGCTATTCTTGAGAACAAAGGTTATTTGTGGTTAACAGCAGAATGGCTTGCTAAGCATCAGGCCATGCTCTTGGACACTCCTGAGGCTATTATAAAAACTTGCACTACTTTTATCTTGCCTCTCTGATGCCTACAGGACCAGAAGTTAGACACTCAAGTGATCTCTCAGACCTCTGCAAGCAGGCAGGACATCAGTAACTTGCCTCTCCAAGACCATGAGGAAGTGTGGTTCACTGATGCAAATAGCTTTGTCCAGGAAGAATATCAAAAAGCAGGTTATGCTTACAAGGTTCTGAGTTAGATCCCCAGCATTCCCCACCAAAAAAGGCAGGCTATGCAGGTGTCAGTTCACAACAAGTCACTGAAGCCAAACCTCTGCTTCCAGAGACCTTTGTTCAAATGGCAGTGCTAATAGTTCTGACTCAGGCATTGAAATTGGGAAAAGGCCAAAAGCTAAATAGCTATACAGACTCCAAATATGTCTTTCTGATGCTACATATCCGTGAAGCAATCTGGAAAGGAAGGCTCTTACTGACTCATAAGTAATCATCTACAGTGGGCTCCTGAGCACTTGTGAATTGTGAAAAGCTGCGAATTTCAAATATGATCAGAAAAAATGCCTATAAATGCCTATTTTTATAGATTAAACCATAAATATGCTATGTCTCCCACAGTTATGCAATTTCATAAAATACTGTAATAATAAAGCCTTAGGAGGTGCAAGGCATTTTGGTGGCATCTTAGGCATTTTAGGGCTTTAAGAAGAACAAAACTGAGAACATTTGAGATAGCTAGACATGGTACAGCAACCTCTTACGAGGTAGGAATGCTGGTGCATCTGCCAGAGATGGGTTACAGGGCAGCCGCCAATCAGCAGCAAGGAGAACTGAATAACGCTCTTGGATTGGCTACTTGCAAACCTCTCACCGTAGAAACAACTGCGAAGGATATTTGTGGCTTCCACAAAATTGTGGGGCTTTCCATGAACAATTATTAGTTAGGTTCTAAGGAAAAATTAATGAATCACTGAGGCCATGAATTTTGGATTGTGATTTCATGAGGTATACTGTATAAAACACAAGCAGCAAATTCTACAACTCCTAGAAGGCAGTTTGTCTTCCCAAACAGGTCATAGTCACACACTGTAAGAAGCACTGAAGAGACATTGCTGAAGTCTCCTTGGAAAATCAAAAGGCTGACAGAGAAGCAAAAAGGGTAGCCTTGCAGCCCCTTCAGACTCTAGCCTTATTTCCAATTCCTGAGGAACTATTATAATCATTCAATCCTCCCCAGGAAGATAAGTGGCCTTAGGACAAGGGCGAATTAAAAAAGATTCTGTTAGTATTTAAAAAAACAAGCTGATCCTTCTTCAAAGGACATAGTGAAAGGCTATAAAAGTCCTTCAAGATTCTTACCATAAGGGAAGAGATGCTACATTAGAAATGGTCACATGAGTTTTCACAGGAATAGGACTAGTGGCAACCACCAGAGCTGCAAATCTTGCCCACTCTGCACCTACAATAATCCGGGCAAGCCCAAATCACCTCCTTTGTTAAAACCTGTACAGAGATGAGGGACATACCTTGGGGAAGACTGGCAATTAGATTTTACCCACATACCAACATGTGGGGGTTTTAAATAAATATTGGTCCTAACTGACACCTTTACAGGCTGGATTGAAGTCTTTCACACCGTTCGGATGAGTCTATGGAAGTAGTCAAGGTGTTTCTTAAAGAAACGATCCCCCAATGTGGATTACTCCAGTCCCTCCAGAGTGACAGTTTTTCTTCTTTTACCTCTCAAATAACTGGAAGGTTAGGAAAGACTAAAGGAATAAAAGTATCATCTACCTGCATTCTACATGGAGCCCTCAGTCCTCTGGATAGATCAAGAGAGCCAACTAGATCTTAAAGTGAGCCCTGGCAAAACTTTGCCAAAGATGCCTGAGTCCTGGTTCCAATTATTGCCAATAGCTCTCATGAAGGTTCATACCATGCCCAATACTGAGCTAAATGTGAGCCCATTTTAGATGGTATAACAGAGGCCATTTCCATCCTCTGATGTGATAGTGACCCAGAGACCATGAGACTCTTACAATATCTTGTTAGTGTAGGCCAAGTCTAACAGGCTGTCAAACATATAAGAACAGAATTCTGTCAGCCATTGGCCCTGGAGAACCACCTAGTGTCCACCCTGGAGACCAAATACTCATAAAAAGTTGGAAAGAAGTGACTCCCATAGACCAATTAAAGCCAAAATAAACCTTTTATGTAGTTCTTTCCACACACACTACACTAAAAGTGGCAGAGATAGATCATTATATTTCTCTTTCAAGAATAAAGCCAGTTCCACTCTCTGGTGCTGCTACAGATAAATAAATAAGATCTTGCTAAGGCCCTGGTTCTCAGGCTTTTGATAATTTATCTGACACCCCTCTTTGACATACGTTCTTCTCCATAGGGAGCATGGAAATCTGACCTGCTCCTCTTATTTGGGATAATAGTAAAGTTTCTTTCGCTCATCAAACAGGCAGCTTCACAGTCACTAATTCATTTCTTATTGTCTCCTAATGGTTTTTCTCTTCAACCCAACCAGTGAGCCACAACACTACAAGGTAGCTGAAGAACACATGATTCCCAGTAGTTAGGTTCTACAGCTCCTACCATCCTGAAGAAGCTGTAGAAGACAAAGATCTCCACTCTCTCAGCAGCCCATAAAGAATTATAGGGATTTCTGTCTCTCAGGGGGAAATGACATAAGAAGTTATGGTGTGGCTAAACTAGCTAGGAAAGGAGGATGACAAGACCTTAAAACACATGTGCAGAACAAATCTAAGAGCCCTGCATATGGGCTTCTTGGGAGAATACAATCATGTTTCTGATAGAATGACCTGGATGTGGTGTCAGTGTGTGAAATAGGAATAAGAGACAATTGCTGTTAAGAGCTCACTATCATGCCTCCTCATGTTAGTCCATCCTATACTCTAAGACAAATTTTTATTTTTATTTTTTCCTCCCATTTTACTTGGCCCAAACTTGCTTTACAGAGTCTATTTTTCACCCACCCTTCTAGTTTTTGTTCTATCTTCAATAAATGTGAATTTTTGCCACCATTATTCTTGTTTTGCTCAATTCTTTGTTTGGGACAGAAAGGACCTAGAAATTACCTTTAAACAGAGATTCCAGTACTCCAGAATCTGGTAACATGTCCACAGGCCACTAAGCTAATAAGGGCACAGCAGTGGCTCAGAGCACACAGAATGGTGCAGACACTAAAAGCCATTGTAGTGAATATGGCCCTGAGACAGATAACACACCATTTACTGACCTTGCTCAGAGTCAGGGCAGGACTCAGTTTTCACACAGCAAAAATACGCTTGAGGAAACACAACAGACTTTAGTGGTGACTCCTGATCTGCCCTCCATACCTAGTGGACTCCAATACCACAAGAACTAGAAAGAAACTTCTCACTCAAATACTTCAACACAAAGGAATTATTTTTTGGCTCTTTTCTCATTTCAGGAAGGGTGGGGAGCTTTTCATTTGTTTCTGGTTTTTTTGCTCTTCATTTTATTCATATTTTTTTCTGTTTCCTGATTTTTTTATTTTTACCTAATTCTATTTAATTTCTTTATTCTTTAGTTGGATTTTAAATCTCATCTTTCTCTGTTCCTTCTTCTCAATTTGCTTTGCTTTTTTCAAATTTTATTTTCTTCTATTTTTCTCTTTCCCCACCACCTCCAGTTTTTATTATTATAACTATACAGTTTTAAAATCTTAAGTATTTAGATTATGCTAATATTATTAATTTCTTTTCTTTTGTTAATGGTGGTATAGTTGTTACCCTTAGTAGATCTTAACTGTATGTCAATATTTGTCTTGTCTTTTTGTGTACATTATTACAGACCTCTTAACTATTGTTAAGAATGGTATAGTTATAACTTTTAATTGTTTCTTACCATGTGTCAATATCCAGTTTGTCTTTGACTCTGTTATTATTGCTGATTTCTATTATTAATGATGACCTATAGTAGTTGCTGCTTTTCATGTTGTTGTTCTTGTTTTGGATAGTTGTTGCTTTTGATGCATTTTTACTGTATATCAATGAATATTTCATGCCATTAACATTATTGCAGTTCATTCTCTCCTCTCAGAGTGGTGCTGGCGATCCAGTCACCAGAAGAAGGTGGAACACTAAAAATATCCTCAAATATTATATTGCGCAGATTGAAGAAGTGTATAAATACCCAAACATAAACAAAGAACAAATCGCAGGGGGACAGAATCTAAATAAAGAGATTTACACAGTGGTGAGAGAGATTTTCTACCTTAACTGATCTTCAATTTCCAGTACAAAAAAAAAAAAAAAAATGGAAACACAAGAAAGCAAGGCAACAAGATGTCTCCAAAACTTTTAGTTTCCTGAAAGTTGATCTTGTGGGCACTGAGTAAGGAAGTTATGGGCAGAGGACTCAAAAACCAAACGATCATAGTGTTTGAAGACATAAAAGAAGAAACATATAAGCAAATTTATAAGATGATTAGCAAACTTGAAGAGGATTTAGTTAAAAAGATAATGGATTTTCCTAATGAAATTTTCAGCAAGCTTAAAGAAGAAACAAACAAGAAATGAATAAATTTAAGACAATGTAAGGTATAAATGAGCATTGATAAAACTTCAGAAATTAATGAAGTGAAAGCAAGGAGAAATTGAACTTATGAAAAAACTTAGTGGAAAGCAAGAGTAGCAGATTTGAACATTGTGAGAACAGAGTGTCAAAATGTAAAAACGAGGTGGATGCATTGGATCATAAAGTTAATGATACCTTAAAAATGACAAGACATCATGAAAGCTGAATCAAATTGTCACTAGATGACTCAAACAAACAAAACTTAAAAAATCATAGGAATAAAGGAAAAATTAAAAGATGATTCAAAAAGTTTTATGCACAGATATTTTAGCAAAAATTTTACAAATCTAGGGAAAGAATTCTGTATTCCAGAGCAAGAGGCATACAGAACCCCAAATGCCCATGACCAGAAAACAACCTTTCCATGACACATCATACTCAAAATTCCAGAAATTCAACAAAAACAGAACGCTAAAAACTGATAGAAGAAAACAGTAAGCTCATCAGAATACCAGTAGATTTCTCAGCACCAGCTTTAAAGTCCAGAATTTGATGCAAAATGTTTCAAGCTCTAAGAGAAAACAATTGTCAACTCAAACTTCTAAATTCTGCAAAACTGAATTTCCAAATTGACAGAGAAGTAAAGATTCTCTGTGACAAGGATATCCTAAAGAAATACATGATCACTTGACCAAGAATGTGCCACATGCCTGCAATACCAGCACTTGTGAATCTGAGGCAAGACCGTCATGATTCAAGGCCAGCTTAAACTACATAGTCAGACCCTGTCCCAAAAAACCAAAACAAGAGAAAGTAAATACATGACCACTAAGTTGGCATGGCCGAAAACAAAGGAATTTAATAATAAATAGAGATGGGAGAGTAACCTGCACCAAAGAGCTCAAGGTAAAATATAGATCTAACTGGGAAAACAGCTAAACAAAAGGAAAATATATTGAAATTATCATTGCAAAAGAATCCAGTGACAGAAATCAATCAATAGCTTATAATAAAACTCGCACTGTTAATGGGAAGGTCACAGACAAGTAGATTGGATCAAAAAATAAAATCCAACCATACATGGCCCACAAGAGACACACATCACCCAAAAGTGAGCACACAGATTGAAAGTACAAGAAAAGAAAATCATTTTTACACCCAGATACTTCACAGTGGAAGAAATACAAAGGGCCAACAAAGATATGAAAAAATGTTCAACATCTATAGCCATTAGAGAAATGTAAATTAAAACAACTCTAAGATTTCACCTTACCCCAGAAAGAATGACAACCATTAGGAAGTCAAACAATAACAAATGCTGGTGGGGCTGTGGTGAAAAGGGAACCCTCCTACACTGTTGGTGGGAATGCAAACTAGTACAACCATTATGGAAATCAGTATGGAGATTTCTCAGGAATCTGGAAGTAGAAATCCCATACGACCCAGCCATTCCCCTACTAGGTACCTTTCCTGAAGAGCTTAAGACATCATACTAGAGAGATACTTGCACAACGATGTTTATAGCAGCACAATTTGTAATAGCTAACTTCTGGAAGCAACCCGTATACCCATCAATAGGTAGCTGGATACACAAAATGTGGTATCTATACGTAATGGAATATATTCAGCTGTAAAGAATGACAAACTAGAGTCATTTGTAAGAAAATGAATGGACCTGGAAAATATAACGTTAAGTGAAATAAACCAGACTTGCAAGCTGGAATACCATATGGTATCCTTCACATAGGTAAAGTGCAAACAAAAGAAAAGGGTAAACAATGGATACAAAAAGGCAAAGTGTTAGACATAAACTAATTGACAAAGGTTTCAAGGGAACAAGAAGAGGGCAAAGAGGGAGGGGAATGCGAATCCAGAGGAATAATGATACCTTAAAAATAAGAACCTAATAACCAAAACTTAAATCAGTGACACGTACACTGGGTACTATAGTAACTTTATGTAGTTGTGACTTACTGCTTCATTTATGTGGTTGTTTACATTGCTCACTGTCATAAGCAAAAGGCACAATGTATTGTGGTCTGTAAGCTTGTGTAAAGGCCTATAAGTTTGTGTAATTTCTCAAAAATTTTAATAAAAATCAAAAAAAAAAAAAAAAAAAAAAAAAAAAAAAAAAAAAAAAAAAAAAAAAAAAAAAAAAAAAGAAAGAAAGAAAGACAACCAAACTCCATGACAGGCAAGTACAAGTACTTATCATTTTCAGACACAGCAGAATTCAAAGTCAAAATAATCAGAAGAGACAAAGATGGCCAAGACATACTAGTAAAGGAACATTTTAACAAGAAAATATAAAAATTGTAAATATATTACAAATTGGTGTGTCCAAGTTCATAAAACAAAAATCAAAAAATCCACTCTCACGTTAGAGAGGTCAACCAGACTCCCCCCCAAAAAGCCACAAGAAATATCATAATTAAAACACATCATTAAATAGATGAACTTACTAGATATTGATAGAATGTACCATCCAACAACAACAAGGGACACACTTCTCTCTGCAGCACACAGAACATTTTCCAAAACAGATCTTAGCTTAGGCCATAAAGCCCTTACTTAAATACTAAAGAACTGAAATGATGCCTCGGAATTATGGGATTTGTTACATCTGGAGGTAGACTGTGACCTGCTGTCCTGCTAGAAAATATAATTCCCGGCAATCATAAACCCAGCTACAGTAAAGAATTAAAGAAACCGAGTTTAAATTAAGAGAAGATAATTTATTTAGAGGACAATTTATTTCAAAGTGGTGAAAAAGGAGGAAAAGGAGATGATAGACAGCTACTCGATGAGTAGGGAGCATTCAAAAGCAAAATACTCGTGGGCCTTTCGTTGTAGCCCCTTTTTATTGAGATTTTTCCCTTGGGTCAGCCCTTGGAATCTGATTGGCTCTTGGGCTTGTCTGTCATCTCTGCCTTGATTTCCCTCAGTTCTGTGACCTTTGTCTTTTGGCAGAGGACAAACCTATGGGCGGGCGCCTTAGGGCTAGTTAAAGGTTCAAAAGAGAGAGTTTGTTTTCTGTATGTTAATAAGATTACCTGGGGCCTTCCTGGAATTAGTCTCTTTGCCTTTATCTCCTTAATTGTTTTAGCTGCTTTTATGTCCGAGAAGGCCTTTACCCTATCTTTTCCCTACCTACGGGGACCCCTGTCCCTACAGATTGATGCCCAATGAAGTCAGAATAAACAGCAAAAGAAGCCCCAGGAAGTACAAAAACAGAAGTAAATTTAATAATATATTACTGAATAGTCAATGGATCATAGAAGAAATTGGGGAATAAATAAAAATTTCCTATAATCAAATGACAATGGAAGCACAGCATACAAAAACCTGTGGGAGGTAAGGAGAGCAGATATAAGGGGAAAAGATAGAGCTGTGAATGTATGCATTTATAATGCATTTTAATTATTTTATAATAGAGTGATCCCTGACAAATAAACTAATGATGTGTCTTAAATTCTGTGAAAAATAAGAATAATGCAA
>PVJO010032204.1:0-13407 GCA_004026905.1 Hystrix cristata
GGACAACCATTGTGCAATTCACCACAAGGCCACAGGGCGATATGGAAGGGATGATTCCAGCCACGTGGGGCAGTGGACAAAATGCTGGCCTGAGCTCCAGTCACAGCTAAGCCACCAACTCACTCAAAGAAGACTAAGCCTCTGCTTCCTCATCTGTCAAGCTAGGAAACAGGGTGCTTTGTATAGTAGACGTGTATCAGATGTGAAAGTTACCTTTGCTGTCATCTCTCATACCCCAACTATTTTGTACGCTGGAAACTGAGTGCTAGAGATGGGGAATGATTTGCCTCGTGTTCCATGGCAGTAAGTAGCAGGGAGCAAGACCCTCCCCCACATGATTAAGCTCTGATTTCTGGCCTGGATGATCCCAAAGTATACGCACAGGTCCAGGAGCCTATTATGTCATCCTACAGACATAATCCATGTCAGCTCTGGGTGCTGGGTGCTGTCTGTGGACTCATCCTTGCGTTGGTCACTCTGGGACTCTTGATGACATATTATGTTCAGCTACGTCCTACATGATAGAATTTGCCAATTTCATGTAAGTCTGGGCAAATGATCTACTCAGCTAAGCTTCCAGAGGGCTACTGGTAATGCTTGAGCAGGCTTGGCAACTCAGCTTTGTGAATGGACAGGGACATGATTGTAACCACCAAAAGACTGGTGTTCTAGACAAAGTGTGGGCTGTGAATCACTTGGTGACCCTGAACAAACTTTATTCCCTTTCTGAGCCTCAGTTTCCTCAACTTCAAAACAAGTTTGTTGAACTGGATGATCCCTAAGTTCCCTTCCAGCTCTGACATTCCATAGCAGAGTATTTCTCAATCTTTCTATTCCCTGGGGGGGTTTACTTAGCAACTAGGAGGATGTTCTTCAACACAGGAAATCTACAAATGCTTGTAAGCTTTAGAATTATAAAACAAATATTTAAAAAGTAACCTAAGAATATTTTTTGTCTTGTATTTTGGCCTCATGTTTTCTAAGGATCCTATCTAATTTTCACACTAGGACCACATCTTAATTTTCATGTGTAGATAGGTAGATAGGAGAGATAATGATATATCAGAATGTCATCACATTTAGTTATTTTGGAGAGATATGAATGGACCCTCAACTTCATAAATGTAGACCTGTCACCCAATTACTTATCTACTAGGGATCTCAGGCACAGATGCAAATAACTCAATACAAAATGCAGCATTTTAAGGTCAATAAGAAGGATATTGGAAGGGAGAGAGATAAACTGGGGCAATCACAAAAGTCTTCATGGAGGAGTTTCAATTTGATCTTGGTTTTGGAAAAGAAATGGTAATAAGAGGTAAAAGGAGATCAATCAGAGGAAATACCATTACCCAGGGCAGAGGAATAGAAATCATGTGAGATCTAGTGACTAGTAAATAGATAGTTTGCCTGTCTCAGGCACAGAGCTGTGAAAAGGCAGAGTGGGGGAGAGACTCATTATATTTACGTGCGGTATTTCCCAGGAAAGTAAGTTTTTATGTCAAAATATTTGCCTAATTCATTTTTAATTCTCTTTTAAAGGTGATACATAATCAACTCTTGAAACTTGTTTAATGAATAAACAAGTTACATTATGAGGTCCTTTTCCCCTGCAGACCATCAGTGCACTATGTAGACGCAACCATACCTTAGACCATGAGAAGTCAGGTTGAACATGGCACCTAGCCTATTGGCGGTCACATATGTGTGATCCCATCCCTCAGCCCTGTAACCATAGATAGCTTATTTCTCACTTGGGGAAGGAAGTTGTGTCATGGTTCATTAGCTTCTAACAGTTAAAATGTGATCTGTACATGACATGAACAAGGTGCCAAATTCAGCAGTTCTGATGCAAAAATAAACCCAGATCAACTGCAATCCAGGGCCATTTTAAGTGACAATGGAATGAAGAAAATCCTAGGAATCACTCCTGGGTGGCAACAAGTGAAATCCCCCAAGAAAAGGTACTGATAAATGTTAACTCAGATTCTGTCACTTTGCAAGTATCCAGAACATTTCTGTTTCTCAATTATGGTGATGGCTGAAACATCAATACATATGCCAAAATTTTATGGAACTAAATGCATATGCACAAATGGGAACAATTAAATGTAAAGGGATCTAAATAAAAAATGGGTTGTATCAATGTCGACATCATGGTTGTGTGATTGCACTAAAGTATTGCAAGATATTACTATTGGGGAAACTGGGTGAAGGGCCCTGGAGATCTCTCTCTATTGTCGCTTACTCTGTGAGTGAATCTACAATTATCTCTGTAAGATTTTCTTTAAAGCATAGCGCTTGGATGGGCTCAGTGGTGAATTTTTAAGGAAAAAATTATAACGATTTTCTTCCAGAAGATAAAAGCAGAAGAAATACTTCCTGAGTCATTTGATATTATCCTAATACCAAAATCAAATATATACTACAAATAAAGAATTCTACAGATTAATATCACTCATGAATGCACATGAAAAATACTTAACAAAATATTAAACCAAATCCAATAATATATAAAAAGAATTCTACTCTGTGATGAAGTGGGACTTATTTCAGGTATATAAAAACTGGTTCAACCTTCACAAATGAATTGATGTAACATTACTAGGCCATGAGCATATTAATTATGCCAGGAGTGAGTTTGACAAAACACACCACCCATTCATGATAAAACTTTGTTGTTATGGTTTGTGTCTAGATGTCCCCCCAAAGCCTCATGTGCGGTAAGAGGTAGCTGGATCTAGAGTGTGTGATTACTAAATTAAGGAAGAAGCTGGTTAGTCCCCCACTCACACACCCCTTGCTTGCCTTCCTTGTTTACCTGGCTGCCTTCTGCCTGTCTGCCATGCCACCCTGCTCCAGACCCAGCTGATTGTGGACTGAAACCTCTACAAACTGTGAGCTAAATAAACCTTTCTTCCCCTAACTTTGGGTGTCTGGTATTTTGTCTCAGCAATGAGAGAAAAGTAACAAGACATTTCTCAATTTAGGAATAGATGGAAACTTTCTCCGCGTGGTAGCTAATATTTATAAAAACCTACAGTTATCATTATACTCAGTGGTGAGGAGCTGAAAACCTTTTGGCTAAAATCAGGAACAAGGCAAATGTACAACCTCTCGTCACTGCCTTTCAGCATCGTACTAGAGTTCCAGGCCAACACAATAAGAAAAGGAAATAAAAGGCATATAGATTGGATGGGAAGAAATAAAATTGATTTGGCTTCAGATGATACAAATATATAAAGAATTAACAAAAAGGGGACTAATAAAGAATTATATCAAAAAGTTTCAGGATACAGGGTTAATATAGTAAAGTCAATTGCTTTCCTATATACCAGCAGTGAAGTAGAATAATTTGAAATTAAAAATGTAGTCTTTTATAGTACAGCGCCAAAAAGATGACATACTTAGGTATAGATCCAACAAAATATGTACCAGATATGTATGTGGAAAAGTGAAAAACGTTCTGATGAAATATAACAAAGAAGAACTAAATAAACACAGCGATATTCCATGTTTATGATAAGAAAACTCAATATTGTGAAGTCAGTTCTTCCAAATTTGATTTATAGATGCAATGCAATTCCAACCAAAATCACCCCAAAATGTTTTTTGATATTGGCAAACTTATTCTAAAAGTTATATAGACAGAAAAATAGAATAATCAATTCAACAGTAAAAGAGAAGAAAGTTGGCGAATCGACAATGTCACACTTCAGGACTTACTATGAAGCTGCAATGGGGGTTGAGGATTTAGCTCAAATGGTAGAGCACTTGCCTAGCAAGTGCAAGGTCCTGAGTTCGATCCCCAGCAGCACCCCCCAAAGAAACTGCAGTATCAGACTGTAATCTTAGTAAAAGAATAGACAAATAGATCAATGGAACAGAATAAAATGCCCAGGAATAAATCTATACAAATATAGCAAACTGATCATTGACAAAAGATGTTCCTTACAACAAGTGGTTTGGAAACTACACGCACAAAATCAAATCTAGGCATAGAATACACCCTTCACAAAAATTAACTCAAAATGAGTCATAAACCTAAACTTAGAATGCAAAAATATGAAAGCCCTTGAAGATAGCATAGAAGAAAGTCTAGATAACGTTGGATATGGTGATAACTTTTGATAAATAATACCAAAGTCACGAGCTTTGAAAGAAATAAATGATAAGCTGGGCTTCATTAAAATCAAAAAAGCTGCTACCCAGTGAAAGACAATGAGAAGACAAGTCACAGACTAGGAGAAAATATTTGCAAAAGCCACATCTGATAAAGGACTGTTATTTAAAACACACAGAGAACACTTAAAAGTCAACAATAAAAAATTAACAACCTGGCTCAAAAATGGACAAAAGATGTAAACAGACATCCTGTCAAACCAGGTGCAGAGAGAGAAGAAAGTAAACTTAAGAAAAGATGTTCAGCATCTTATGACATTAGGGAATTGCTGATCAAAACACCAATAGGATAACACCACATGACTATTTCAAATGGCCAAAATCCAAGACACTGAGCATAGCGAATGCTAGCAAGAATCTGGAGCAATGGAGCCTTCCATTTATTAAAGCTGATTGGAATGTGAAATGGTACGGCCACTTTGGGAGATAGTTTGGCAATTTCATACAAAATGAAGCATACTTCTATCGTATGGCCTAACAATTGTGCTTCTTGGTATTTACTCAAATGAACTGAAAAAATTCTGTCTGCACAAAACCTGCACATGGATGTTTAGAGTAACTTTATTCATAATTGCCAAAATTTGGAAATAATCAAGATGTCTTCCGGTAGATGAACAGATAATAAACTGTGGTACATCCAGAAAGTGGAATATTTGGTCCTAAAAGGAAACATTATCAAACTATGAAAAGATGTGAAGGGAACCCAAATGCATAGTACTAACGAAAGAAACCAATCTGAAAAGGTATCCACTGTACAATTCAACTCCAGGACGTTCTGGAAAAGGCAGAACTATGCGAAAAGTGAAAGAGCAGTGGTTTCCAGATGTAATGGGGAGGGGGGAGAAAGAGAAGTGCACAAAGGAATTCGAGGGCAAACTGTTCTATATGACACTGTAATATGTATATATCATGACATTTTTGTCAAACCCATAGAACACACAACACCAAGGCTAGACCCAAATGCAAACTATAAACTGTGGGTGATAATGACGTGTCAACATAGGCTCACTGATAATATGAGCATCCCACCATAATGTGAAATAGCCATAGCAGAAGAGGTTGTGCACATGTGGGGACAGGCGGTACATGAGCCGTCCCTAATTTCTGCTCAGTTTTCCTCTGAGCCTAAATCCGCTCTGAAATATAAAGTTTATTGTTAATAATTAAAAATAATGAGTGACACAAAAAGCAGGGATGACTTGGAGTGGCAGTTCTCAGTGTCATCCTGGGAATTCTGTGGGTCTCTGGAGCCTTGTTGGGGTGTTACCTAATTTCATAACATATATTTTTAATAATACTTGCACAGAATTTTTCTCTTTCACAGTCATTTTATCATGAAGGTACAGTGGAGTTTTCCAGAGACTATATGACCATGACCTGTGATATTGCAACAGGTGGAATGTGGCGGCAACAGTTGAGACATTCAACTGTCCCCAGCGAGGCCGGACATTGAAAAGATTTTGCGAAAATATAGAACAGTCAGTATCATTCTTCTTGCTACAGAATAGATTTTCACTTGGAAAACAGTTGCTAGTTTTAAAAAAAATGTTATTTATTTCAGTATATATTGAGTTTGTTGTTGTTATTGTAAATAAAATAATAAATACTTTAAAAAAGAATGTGACATGCTTCATCTTTTGTGCAAGAAATAACACAAAAGTTACAAGGGTGCAAATGGTGACTGTCGCTGGTGAATGCCAAGTGAGAAGTCTGAGACTCTCCTTGCCAGAGAAAACAGGGAAAGGTCCTGCTCAGGGAAGAGGTAGCCTCCATAGACGGGTGGGATACAGACGCTTGGGGCTTGCTGAGGAGTGAGAAGAAGATACTGAACAGTGTGCATGGACACTAGACAAAACCAGCGAACAGCAAGCAGTAGGCTGAAGCACAAGGCATAGAAAGGGGAAGGGAGGCTGGAAAGTTGAGTGGGCCAAAATCGTGTGAGAGTATGTGATGGGAATGTGTGTGTGTGTGGCAGGGGGAGGTTTAAGACCCAATTAAAAGGGAAAGGCTGCTTTGTTTCTTTGTTGCTGTTTTAAATCGTATCTACTTACCTACGGTAAATGTCACCCCTGTTTAGCACTGAATTCTATGAGGTTTTACAAATGCATGTGTCATGCAGCTAATGCCACACTCAAGGTCTAGAACAGTTCCATCATCCGAAAAGTATGGTGGCCAATGCTGCTATCATCCCCACTTTCTGTTCACCAGCGATCTATATTCAAACCTTACAGTTTTTGGCTTTCCTGAATGTCATGTAAATGGGATTGTAGAATGGATGACTTTTTGAGGATGGTTTCCTTCACTTAGCACAATGCATTTGAAATTAATCATATATATATTTATATAAAATTTATATATATAAAATGAAAGTTTGCATATGCATAAAAGTTCTTTTTATTGCTGAAGACAGGCCCATCCCTGTATGATTTTCTAGTTTCTTGGATCATTCACAGTCGATGAACACATCAGCACTTTCAAGTTTTGGAAAATTCTGAATAAAATTGTTATGCAGGCTAGTTTACCAGGATTTTTGTGAACATAGATACCGAAGAGGTTTTATTGAAAGAACAAGTGATAAAAATAATTCAAGAAAACATATTAACAGAATTCCAGCTTGAACAGTACTCTTTTGTTTTTCAAATCCTACATGTGGTGATTTAATAACAGTCACTTCAAGATTCCTAAGATCGATTATTTTAAACTCGATTTTGCTAATGAGAGACATGAAGCTAACAAGTAAGATCAACTTGCCATCTTAGGTGTCCAAGATTTTGAGCCAGAGGCAGGAAAAAATGCAGGAAAAATTAACAGGCAAAAACACCATGGAAAAATCAAAGAGAATCTTCAACTATCTTCTTCACGCATCCTCTTAACGGTTAGCCAAGGAGACCTTGGTCAATGTGAAAACAAAACCAAACCAAACGACTTCCAACAACTGAAGGTTAAGAACCTTTTGCATCTTCAAAGACTTCAAGTGTTGTTCGTCTAGGAGCATCAGTTAAATGGGGCTGAAATGAACCACAGTCCAGGAATAAGTACTGTGCGGAGGGAACTTACTCTGTTCGGTAGACAAGGCTCTGTATGTGGGTTGGAGAGCAAGAGACATTGCAAGGAAACTTCAGAGGTTTGAGTCCCACACATACCATACAATTATTCCAAAGGATGAAATTTACCCTTCTGCCATTTACCATGAATGAATTTGCTGAGCAAATGAAGATTGTGGGAGAGTCTCTGAGGGCAAAATTACACTCTTACCAGAGCAAGTTCTTCTGAGGATCCTCACTAGACTCCAAAAAAGCTACGTAGCCAACTCTTACATTGATTACAAATGCCAAAATTGCATCAGTGAGTGGATCTCTTTAAGGCATAAACAAGCAAACATTTCAGTTCTAATTGTCCCAAATTCCTGGAGGGAAAGCATGACATTTTAGAAATAAGTATACTCCAACCAATAGACTGGTAGATTCTTCGGGATAAAGGAAAGAGAAAGTGTAGTTAATCCAGTTTCCCAACAAGATCCTTCCCATGGTTCTTCTTTACTCACTGCCTTAAAAGCATAAATGTTTTCAATATTCTGCAATGTCCAAGTCACTTTTGAGATTCGACTCAAGTACTTCCTTTTTCTGAAGCCTTTCGATGCCTTAAAAAGGTTCATTATTCTCTTCTTTGTGTTGCCATCCTACATTATCTCCGCCTCTCCCAGAATGTTCATCACCTTTGTTCATTTGGCTGTCTTCCTCCACGGCTCAGTAAGTCCTTTTAAGATCAGTGATTATTGCCTCTTATTTCCTGTATCTTCAGAGCTTTAAACAATGTCTGGCTCCTAGTAGATGCCTGATAAGTATTTTTTAGAAATCAATTCAGGCTGCAGTAGTTACCATCTTGTCACCAGCGGTGACTCACTAGCTTCTTGAGCAATGTTTTCCATTTGTGAACTGTTTGTTGGAGAGACAGTTTTTCCTTATAGTAGGCCAATCCATGTCTCGATAATTTTCACTCACTCCTCTGTATTTTATTCCTAGAGATACTCACACAGCCGTTCAGGGGCCCACATCCAGAATCACCCTTCTAGGTATTGGAAGATAGCGATCATATATAATGAGTCTTCTCATTTCCCTGATAAATTCTGTCTACTCCTCTGCTCGGTCTGAATTAAGATTTATTATATCAGCAGAACTAGTACAACAGAAGCCACTGCTGAAAATGTCATTAGTATATAGTATTTGATGCATCGAGTTGGAAATGGCAGAGATTGGTTATGAATCATCTTAACTGATCTATCATTGACTGATTTTTTTCTTGATGACGATTCTTGACTTTTTTTACCCAAATGGCACAACTTGTGATTCTGAGGCTGGTGGGCTAGATACTTAGTTCCATGGGGCCTCTGCATAAAATCTCAAAAATTGATAGTAAGAATGTGGAGCTCAATTCCTGGCTTAAAATGGCCAGTGAAATTAAAGGCTTCTGAAATACAGGATGAGAAGCAAGCAAATACCTGAGGAAGTTAACTCTGGCTTCATACTAAGAACATACAAAGCTATTTGTATCATTTAACAAATGGCCAGTAATTTAAAAAAAAAGATTTACTCTTGGATTTCATAGATCCTCTTTCCTAGCAAAATACCTTTTATATATTCATTTAAAGATATTTCCAAACTAATACATTTCCTTTTAAAACCATTTTGTCATTCATTAAAAAATAACTTGTATACCCACCATGCATTAGATAAAATAGTAGATGCTGAGAATGTAAAGTGGAATATGGTATAGTTTTGGTTTTTTTAAAAAAACAATATCCTCTCCATGGTCCAACATATTTATATCAACACAGGATTATATACAAAACCTAAACATATACAATAAAAGATGCCATGAAATATTGGAGAAAGGAAACTTCTCATGCCATCTGTGGTAGTCATGAGAGACACCACTAGAAATAACATCTGAACCTATTTTAGTATTTTTGTGTAGATATGCTACTCATGAAATTTTGCTGTTGTGAATAGTTTTTTAATGAAACAATGATACCAGCAAAAAGCTGACCAAATTCTTTCATTGTAGATATTTGCTTGCTGTTACTTATTGAATACAGCATCACTGAAAGTCTCCTAAAAGGCATATATTCACTACTCACTACTGGGAAAAAGACAAACATGGATAAAATATGATTCCTCTTCCTAGGAGGTAGAGTAAAACAGGACACACAGCCATGTAACACAAAGTAGGAGACAGTGTGATCACTTGGAGTGAGCATAGGCTAGGTGGGGAGGGGAAATTTATTCTAGATCCATCTCAGGCTGTATTTATACATTCAATATTTATTGAAAAAGACAAACATAATCCTTCAGGTGCTTATAGGCCAAACACTATCACTATGGGGGTTGGAGCAGTTACTTCCCTTTTCTAGCAGGTGTTTCACAATGAACAAAATAATGTCCTTCCTCTCACTGGTGTCTGGAATGCACGTCTCTTAACACGTGATTCCTCTGTAGAAGAGCCAAAAAGGAGATGGGAAAGAGTTGAGGAGTACTGGGAATTAAATTTACCTGTCTCAAAACCATGAATCAGACAACTGGGAAGGGCTGATTCTTCATTCCATTCCAATGATACTGGAAATTATGATTAACTTTGGGGATTGGCCCTGGAGTTAATGAAATTACCAGGAAAGAAATAATAAAAATCTCATAAATTAATTTTTTCTTCTCTGAAACATATCTAAATATACCTACATTCCAAACAGATTGCTTAAAATTCCATCATTTGCTTTTTATTCTTTTGGGCCTAAAAATACATTATTAAAATAGAGAGAAAATTATTTATAAACCACAAGTATTTTTTACTGTACTGGGGGTTGAACCCAGGGCCTTACATGTGCTTTACCGCTGAGCCACATCCCCAGCCTTAGCCACAAGTTTTAAATAAGAATCTAGCCACTTATCTGAGTCCAACTTTGTATTCTGGATACAACTGTACCTTAGTCTGTATTTCAAGACGTTAACAAAATTCCTGAAGCTTGGTTGCTTTGTACAGAAAAGTTATGTAGCTTATTGTTCACAGTTGTAGGGACTCAGAGGCCCACATCTGCGGACGGTCTCCTTGTCGGCAGAGTTCCTAAGCCACACGGCATATCATACAGCCAGAAACAGCACACATGCCATTCCTCTTCAGATTGCGCTCCCTCTTCTTATAAAGCCGCTGGCTAGCAATCACGACACCCCAATGATCTTCTCTAAGCCCAATCGCCTCTCAAGGGCCTCCCCAAACATCATGGTAAGATTCAATTTCCATCCTCCTAACATCCCACCGTATGGGGATAAAATTTCAACACATTGAGGGGATGCATTCAAACTACATTGAAACTTCCCTGAAGATGAAAGTTGGTAGGAATTTGCTGGATGGAAAAGATGCCCCGAAGAGCATCACAAGCACAGGGCAGAGCATAAGCAACCACCTACAGGTAGAAATGTGCAGCTGTGCGCAGGAAGCCATGAGCAGCCTGTTTGGAACGGGGTTTTGATAGCAAGAGATAAGTAATTTGGAAAAAGAAGTGGGTCTAGATTGTAGGAGACAATCTTGATTTTAGAATCTTTTTCTTTTATAAATTCTGTAGGTAAGGTCCAGGGAATATTTTAGAGAGATTAATCTGGATTGTTACATGCTGGGCAAAATAAAAAGGAGCAAAGAGATGGTATCACAATTAACTCACAAGTCCACAGGCAGAAGTAAAGATACCCATTTATCCACTCGCTTAGGGCCAAATAGGGTTCCACTGTATGCACGTGTTCTACTTCATTATCTGTCAAATAACAAATGGCCCCATCTCAAGAAACTTCTTGTTTCACACTGAGAGATAAGGATTTTGCTCTCTGTGTCAGTGGGCTCCCAACAGCAAATTCCCTGCTGCTCGGAAGCAGAGATCATTGTATGAGTCATTGTATGGGTCCCATCATTGGGCACAGTATTTGCCACCCACAATTTAAAGGAGGAGAGATTTAATTTGACTCACGGTTCCAGGGGATTCAGTCTTTGGTTGCTGGCTCCAAGGCAGAAATAACATGGTGGAAGGACATGGCTGAGTGAAGCTGCTCAGTTCATGACAGCTGGAAAGCAGAGTAGTAAGGAAGGGGCGAGGAACCCCAAGGTCACATCTCCCTGATCCACCCAGACATGCCCAGAATTAGTACCTTTCACTAACCCCTTGGTGGCTTCTAAGCCAATTGAGCTGGCACAAAGAAGTTTAACCACCACACATCTGGCTTGCTGCTGCCATCCGAGCTGTGCGCTCTTGAGTGGGAAGGTAGAGCAGTCAGAGGTCAGGACCAACCGCCTTTCCTTTGCTCCACACGATGTGTCAAGAGTCTGTGCATAGAGTAACACAGTCGCAAAGGTTGTTTCCATTTCTTCAGCATAGTATTTTGAAAGCGATTTTGTGAGTTTAAAAAAAGAGCCAAAACTAGCTGGATGACGTAAACTATGTTGCGTTGTACAATTTAAGTCATCCCGATAGAAATTCCAATATAGCATCTCACAACAACAGTGTTTCTCATTGAAAAAAAAAAGAAGAATACATACACTTTAAACTATGTATTATGGGATAATTTCAACTTCTAGGGGAGCTGAAAGCACAGGCTTCGTTTTTTCTAAACATTTGTGAGTATATTCTAGACATAATATCCTTTTTCCACTAAATACTTAGTTTTTCCTGAAAACTACAATGTGCTCTTAATAAAACCACAGAATAATTAGCGAAACCAGGAAATTAACATTG
This sequence comes from Hystrix cristata, assembly GCA_004026905.1. NCBI lineage: Eukaryota > Metazoa > Chordata > Mammalia > Rodentia > Hystricidae > Hystrix > Hystrix cristata. The sequence goes on from PVJO010032204.1 coordinate 11,954, forward strand.
ATACAGTATTAATACTCATCTACAGGCCTTATTCAAATTTCACTCTTCGTTCCACTAAAGGACATTTCCCCCCTCGATATGTTCACATAAGTTTCCAATGATCCTTTCTGTGGCAGAACTGCCCTTATTTTGACAGTATCCCTTTTATTTTTTGATGGGACAATAGAATTAGCGGTTATTGGCATTTTGTAATGTTTATCATGCAAAATAAAAGAGGCCATCTTTATATAATTTCCCCTAATTTTATTGATTCATTATCCAAATTTGAAAACTACTGGCATGATTTAAGTAATCCCCTACTGATGGGAATTTAAATAGTTTCCAGATTTTCAAAACTCAAACACTGCTACAGTAAACAAACTTTTGTATTTATCTTTTCATTAACACATGGTTATTTCTCTAGTAAATTAAAAAATGAAGTCAAAGGAGGGTTCACAGCTGAGAATTCTCTAGGACCTAGGCTACCCTGACAGTCATTTCAAGAACTGTTTTTCCTGGTTCTTATGTGCTAGGTAAATACATATTCCAAACTGAGCAGTTACCAGGGTTAAAGTATTGTGTCTGGATGTGAAAGAGCATCTAGCCCCAGCCCTTGGCTTCCTCCAGGGATGAACTTTTAATCACTTTGGAGAACAATGAACTTTCCCCTTTCAGTGCCAGGGTGACATCTACACATTTTTGCAGACTTTGAGTCTGACTTCAAATCCCCTTACTTCTCTTCCAAGTTGCCCGCTAAAAGGATATTTTTCCTCTGCAGTTACTGCTGGTGATGGAAACAGAATAGCTGCATGTGCTCTAAGTAGATTTTGAGGGCTTTGTTCTCTGACACTTCATTCAAGATGTTTGATAAAAGCATTTTCAAACTTTCTGGAGTTTGCTTAGTGCAAAGACCTTTGAAGGATCATGTGGGAAGAGGTGAATAGCTCCAAGTTCATTTCCTAAGTTAGAGGATTTCGTGTCTAAGAGCTGAACGGAAGAGGACTATATATCATATTGCCAAACACCGGCCGTCTCATCTTCAAAGAGATTTATGCCCCCTGAGCAACACTGTGCCTAAACAATCTTAGAATCTTTTAGAGCTCAACAGGGCTTTGGCCCCAACCGACACTTTACAGATGAGGGAAATGAGCCTCAAGAGAGGAAACCGTTTTGTCCAGGTCTTATAGTGAGCTAGGACCACAGTTTCCATAAGGACTCAGTCTCTAGAAGGTGCAGCAAGCAATAATCTTGGATGCCAGAATGACAAATGTATTTACATAATTTTTGAAATAATTACAGATTCGCAAGAAGTTGCAAAAGCAGAAGGAAGTTTCATTGTACTGTACCATTCACCTAGTTTTTCTCAGTGATAACATTTTGTGTAACTATAGCCTGATATCAAAACAAGGAAATTAACACGAGTATAAGCCACAGAACCTGTTCAGATTGCCCAAGTATTTATAGGCACCTGTGTG
>PVJO010032205.1:0-13472 GCA_004026905.1 Hystrix cristata
CTTCTGATCCTGTGAACCCACCTCATAAATCCCTTGCTTGATTACATATGTATTTCGTATTGATTGTCCTGCTCTACTGAACAGTAAGTAATACAGGTTTTAACTAACTTTTACAAACAATGTGTTTTTCTGTTCCAGGATTAACGCCGTGATCCCCTATTGAATGATTTATATATCTTCTTGGCCTCCTCTGATCAGATACCGTCTTTCCTGAATTCACAGCTGGGACATGTATAAAAAGGGATGGTCCGTTATTTTAAGGAAAATCTCTCAATCTGACTCTGTATGGTGCTTTCTGTGTTGGAGGGACACAGAAACTCAACTCAAGGGTTGCTTGATGTTAAAAAATGGAAACATTGAGCACCAAAATAACAACAGTATTGAATTAAAAAAAATCAATTGAGTTTGCACAAATACACACACAAATTATAAATATATATATTTAAAAAGGACAGCCACATGTGGAAAATGACTCCTGCTAGTTCTTGCAAAATGATGATGAAAAAGTAAAAATAGTTACAAGGCAGATGTTATAGCAACAGCTTTTACACCCCAAATTTGCGATGTGATAGTCAAGTAAGTCAGACGAAGTTCGAGGAGAAACAATATTTATGTGGCTCCAGAGTGTCTTCCACAAAATGCATATAAATTGCAAAGGGAAAAATACTGTTTTAGATTGGAGAAGTCTAGCAAACCACAATGTAATTAAATAATCACGATTCGCAACATCATTAATAGGATGTGCTAAAAAAAAGAAAGCAAACACTCTATTACAATATCTATTACAATATTAGCACGTTTCTTTCTCTCTTTTTTTTAATGGTACTTGGTATTTGAAAGTACTGTGTTTTTACTGAGCTATATCCATATCTCTTTTAATTTTTTTTTTTTCTTATTTTGCGACTGGATTTAAGTAATTAAGTTCCTCAGGCTGGGTTTGAACTTTCGATCCTCCTGCCTCAACCTCCCAGAGTGCTGGGATTGCAGGTGTGTGCCACCATGCCCAGCACTATTAGCAAAATTTTTCAACATCCACGGGAACATTTTTAACCTACCAAAGGAAGTGTAAATTAATTAAAACATACACATCCCCACTGAAAATAACAGTGGATAATAGCACTCAAAATAATATTGGATAAAATAATAGCGGATAATACCACTGCACTCTTCTACTTCAGGCATATGACCTCAGGAAAACCGTATACAAGAAGCGCCAATGTATAAATAGAAGGGCCTTCATCTGTAAGCTTGTGGTGCTATAACCATGAGAAAAAGCAATAAAAATATTCATACAGGGAAGAAAATGTACTACAATAGGGCAGGATTCAGCAGTGAAAATAATGTGCTCTACCTGTGATCCAAACACATCTCGACTCTCTGACTTATATAGAAGTGGAAAAGATGTGTCTCTAGTATATGATTTATATAGCATTTCCAAAATTGTATTATTCAAAGGTATGCAAAACTCATATACATTTAAGACACATAAATGAAAAGAATACATAAGAAATCTATGCTGTTTCTTGCCTTTTGAGAAGGGAAAACTATAGAGGAATTGGAGACATTTCCAAACAGTACATCCTATGTATTATATTATGTGCATTATATTAATATACATAGTTTAAACTTTCTTTACCCCCCATTTTTCCTCTCTTTAGGTATGCATAGAGCAACAGACACACACACATATACACACATGCGTATTCCTTTAGTCACATTAGACAATTATCAATTGTCAACTGAGAATACATTTAAAAGAGTTGGAAGAAAAATCCACAGTATTTTGTTACGGTGAAGCTTAATTGTCAACTTGATTGGCTTGGAAGCCACCTAGGGGATTAGGAAAGCACACTTCCTGTTGTGTCTGGATGGGACATGGGCTGACTTTAAGGACTATCTCTGGTACCCCAACTTGCTGTCTGGCTCTTCCTTGCTCTCCGCTTCCTGGCTGCCATGATGTGAGCATCCTTCCTCCCCCACACCCTTCTGCCATGATGTTTCTGTTTTGGAGCCCTCAACCATGGACTGAACCCTCTAAGACCCTGAGCCAAATCAAACCCTTCCTACTACATTGCTTATTTGGTCACAGAAACAAAAAGCGAAGACATGTGTGAACACTTTCGTGACAAAAAGCTAACATCCCACTTGCAAAAAGCTAATCCATGTTTGAACATCAACTTGAAAGATTTTGCACAAATACCTAAAGTTCTGCTGAACTCTTCCTTCATGTCAGTCACTTTGAATTTCACTCTACATACATTTGTGCTGTTCAGTATCATGCCCATTTTTGGAAGATTGTGCTTTTCCGATAGCTAGCCTGAGCCTTGAAGATTTCAGACAACCAGGCAATGCTTGTGTGATGATTTGTTCAGAATGAACATTTGGAAACTGCGTTCTGCTGGTTGTATTACATTGCTTTAAAAAAATCTCTACTAAGTTCAATGTGAAGGCCTGTCTCATAAAAGCAATAGCAACGACAGAGATATAGCCACTAATTAAATGTAATTCTTTAAATTAAGGAGGAATTGAGCTAGGCAAACTGTGCCCATTCTCCAGATGAATCATCTGTGCTTTGTCTTCCCATCGAACGGCACTTTTTTCTGGTCTGCTTTTTAGCTTAGGATATGGTGTTAGCTTTCCTTAGCTGCCATCAACATATCCCATAGAATGCTGTTCTTTTGTTTGTTTGTTTGTTTCTCAATTTAAGTGAGTGTGTGTGTATGTTAATAACACTCTGTTATGCAAAAGAAAAGAGTAAGTTGTGCTGTGCCTGATATATTGGTCTTTCAAGCCATCTTTGAGACAACTTACTTATCCCCAACCAGCTGGGGACAAAGTGACAATGTTCATCAAGTTTATACCCATTTTTCTGAGGATGAGATATCTATATTTGGCACCAGGGGGAAGGCGGGAGAGATTCCAGGATATATTAGAATAATTCATGTCTCACTCTCTGTACTTGCTTATTCTTCCTGCCAACTCTTATTATAAGAGTTTCTAGCCTCCAGCCTTCTTCATGAAGCAATTCAAAGCAGCTACGTAAGATCATATCCCAGGAGGACAAGCATCATTAAAAATGCATAGGCTTTCATCTAAATTTGGCTTCCCTTCGTCCTTCCATCAAATATTTATTGAGTATCTACTATGCTCTTGTTGCTGGGCAAAAAGATAAGATCGAAGTACCACAGAGCAGAATGAGGACTGGACCTCACCCACCTCTCCGGAAGTGACGTTCTTTCCTTTCGTGTCTCCCAGTGTAAGTGGGAGCTGGACCCAGAAGAAATAAAACATCAGATGAAGTTAAAGGATGACCCTATTCCGGCACTACCCCTAGTTTTTCTTCTATTCTCATCAAACCACAATAATCCACTTCATGAGGGTCCTTACAGCATGAACTCACTGGCCTTTCATTACTTTGCAAATTTACTGCCTCCAAATACCATAGTTGGCTTAAATTTCTGCCCTCTTAGCCCTTCACAATGAAGATTTCATTTCAAAATGAATGTTGGTGGAGACCTTCAAACGATAACATTTATCTACAAGTCGAGGCGATCCAACACTGCCTGGGCTTCCCCAATATCTTAGCCTCAGCAGAAACCAGAAAGCAGCTGAGCACAGACTCCGTGCATTAGGCGATGCCATTAAAATTGCAGAAAGGCACACAGCTCAGAGTCCTCAAAATTGCGATCTTATTTTACAGACAACACTCAGATCCAGCATTTAAAGTATCCACCCATCTTAGTCCTCCACGCAAACAAATAACCAACTTTCTGGCATCTTTTCTTCAACAGACACTACAAGAGAAATTCATATTTTAGGGTTGATTTAATTTATATTCTCATGACCATTGACTTTACTCTTTAATCTACGTGTATCTCTAACATCTAGCAATATTTGAAAAATATGATGGATTCAATGAATGCAGGTAACATTTCGTCATGAAATAGTTACTGTTTTTCTCAGATTTTTAAAGAAAGCATTGTTTCTTCGAGTATTTCCAAGAACTTATTTTTAGCCTCACTCTCATAAAAGTAATTGCTGTTTTAAACCTAATATTATTTTAATAATTGTGTTAAATGTGACTATATCCATAAAAAATTTCCTAGATTTTATTTTGAAACCATAAATAATGAATCTTATGATGCATCTACTTGTTCAAGTTAATTATAGATTTTTTGAGAAATATTTACTGATTCCTATAGATATAGTTGTTAATTTTTCAACAGCCATTCAGCATTGTATTTTGAGAAGGTAACATACGATACAACCCTCACTTATGGTAGATGCTTGAGATCTTTACATTTCTGTCTTTTTTGTTTCTTTATGCTTTTTCATGCTTATGACTTTTTGTTTATTTTTTAAAATGTTATGTTACCATAAGTACATTTCTACCTTGCAGGCATACATTAGATTGTGTCAAAGAAACAAAAGTGAATATCATAAAGAGAAATATAAAGTTAAGTATGTTGTGGTCACTTTCAACCAAATACATAATGTCAAGGTTTTTTCTTTTTTTTTTTTTTTTCCTAAGCCACCAAAATTCAAGTTCCTATCATATATAATTAAGGATTTCCAATTTTCCACAAGTTTGACAACATCAAAAGTTGTGGCATACTAATCCCGGACTAGCTGATAGCTATGAAATCAAAGGTCATTTTTATCTAATTTATAATTTTCTAATTTGTCAGTAACTTAGAAAATCTCTCCTTTACTAATCATTCTTCACAGAGAAAAAGATATTCATCTATATTTACGTATTTTTCTATGGAAAATATTGACATTTGTTACAAAATATGTGTGTATATTATGTCTCTCAGTGCCCTCTTGCTATGGATGTTGTAAATATATTGTTAAAAATTAAAATTTTCCATTTGAAGTAGAAAATTGGCTATTAACAGCTAATCTGCTTTTAAAAATATGCTTTGCCATATAAATGCATATTCATGTGGTGTAAAGATGTACATTATATATATGTATACGTATACTGTATATATACATATGAGTAGACATGAATCAAGAATCCAAGATTATCGACATATGCATAACCCTAACCAGCCATCATTTCTTCGTGATAATTCAAAATTTTGATTTTTTTTCCCAGTTTTTTCTTCAAACTTTATATACAATGAAAAGCTCCTGGTTCACCTTAAAGAGGTAAAATAGTGAAAGCTCCAACAACCAAAGCAAGGTGAATGCCCAGTCCATAAACACACCCCCCACTTCACAAACCTCGGGCCTTCTTCCCTTTCCGTTTCAGGTGGCCTTCGCTATGCACACCACAAAATCGCCATCCTAACTCCAGGTGAAGTTTCTATTGCCCTTTATAAATAGGCGATTTGAATGTTTTCCACCTCTTTATGGGATTTTACTCAAATTAACCTGGTTTATTGCTTTGGTTATTGCCAGGAACTAATATGAGGTAGAGACTAATATGTTTATTTCCATTCTCCTTCCCAGCTTCCTGCTATTATTTCCAAGAATAGAGGATTCAGTTGTCAACTAAGAATATGCAGCTCTATTGAATGTGCTTTTCCTGCCAATTAGTTCTTCAGCCCAGAGCACACTGCTGATATTCTTCCCTACAAATTCCTTGAATTCTTTCCCAGCCACACACAAACCCTCCGATTAAAGTTACACAGTGTCTTTCCTAGCAAGTGTTGTGTGTTTGTTATTGGTGCTGTAACAAAGGTGTACAAATTGACTGATTTAAGTGAAATAAATCAGACAATCAAGTACGCATCGAATTGTCTCTCTGACTGTAAGAGAAATCATAACTGTATGAGAAACCATAACTGTAAATAAGGACAAAGAGGTGTAATAGGTATTATATAAAAGGAAGATAATATACAAAGGAGAGGAGTACTAGAAAGAAAGAAGGGGAAAAGCAGAAAGGCAACAAAGGAAAGAAAAGGGAAAGGGAAAATATGGAAATCTGTGAATAAACTTGCTGTAAATAGGGAGGGAGGGAGCAGAAGGGAGGGGTGGGAGAAGGGGGGGAGAACCAAGATGCATCATGTACAGGTACAAAATAAATGTGATGAATGTAACCATTATATGTAAAATGTACCAATACATGCTCTTGGTTTAAAATAAAATAAAAAGATAAAATTAAATTAAATTAAAAAATAAAACTATCGTCCATTCAGGCTGCAGGGGAGAATCCATTTGTCAACCCTTTTTTTTTTTCCCCCAAAAGCTACATTTAACATTTGTTCCCTAAAATTATACTTTTTTTAATGCCCTTTTTTTTTTAAATAAACATTTGTGGATCGAGTAGACACAGCTTGTCTTCTGTCCTGGAATACAGGAACCATAAATTGTATTTTGTTAAATGTATCGTTAAGTCCGGAGATGGACTGTAAGCTGTTGTCCTGCTAAAAAATATAATTCCCGGCGATCGTAAACCCAGCTGCAGTAAAGAATTAAAGACACCGAGTTTAAATTAAGAGAAGACAATTCATTTAGAGGACAATTTATTTAAAAGTGGTGAAAAGGGGGAAAAAGGAGACGATAGATAGCTACTCGAGAAGTAGGGAGCATTCAAAAGTGAAATACTGGTGGGCCGTTTGTTGTAGCCCCTTTTTATGGAGGTTTTCTCCTTGGGTCAGCCCTTTGGAAGTTGGTTGGCTCTTGAGTTTATCAGTTATCTCTGCCTCGATTTCTCATAGCTGTGTGACTTTTCTTTGAAATTATGGGTGGCTTAGGGCCAGGTAATGCGGAGATGTAAGAATCAAAAGGGGGAGTTTGTGTTCTTTATGTTAATCAGATTGCCTGGGGACCTTCCAGGAACCAGCCTCTTTGCCTTTGTCTCTCTGACTGTTGGAATCTGGCTGCCTTTATGTTTCTAACTATTTGATTATAGTTGTCAGGCTTTCTGAGTCTAATGAGGCCTTTACCCTCTCTTTTCCCTACCTTTGGGGACCCCTGTCCCTACAGTATCAATGAATTCATGACTTCATTAGCTCTAAGCAATTATTCGCAGATCTTCCGAAGGTTGTTTTATTACTGACCACTGATCTGAAAACACTATCTTATGGGGAAAAAAAAGTTATTTTATACTTAAAGACTTTTAAACTGTGGACTATTTTGCTTCTCATAGAGGGGTGGTCTTTCCAGATTAGAAAATTCTAAGATTAAGGTAGATGATCTATACAATTAAAACTTCTACCTTCTACATACAGTCATATCCTGGGATGAATGATAACTTATATTACCTGTCAAATTATTTAGTCGGTTTATTGAAACTGTGGATTCTGCATTTGTTACCACCAATTATGATTGAAGATAACCCCAAAATTGCAATTATATGGAACACATACAGAATTTGTATACGGTTCACTATAAAGTGTATCAAGTACTTACAAAATATTGGTATCTTATTGGCATTAGAAGTCATTTAGAGATAACTAAATTATACCAGAGGATATTTCTGGGTTATATGCAAACCCCTCACCAGTCTATACAAGAGAATTGTGTATGAACAGATTTTGATATTCCTGGGTGTTTCTGGGGCCAGTCCTACACACTTAGTGATGGCTAACTCTTCTTCAAAAAAAATCTTTATTCCATAGATTGTGCTGAATAACCACCATGACAGCATGGGCTGAAGGAGAAGAAAACAGGCCTGGTAATGTAGAATCTTTCCTATATCCTTGAGCTTTAAAAAATACCATAAAACACAATTTGATACAGGTTATAAATTACACTCCTTTACCAAGAATGCGTTCTGCGCAAATTTACTCTTCTACTGATGTAGACTTATGTTCCCTTCAGAGTGTAATTTAGAGATTAAGTCATTTTGAATATGTTACACTTAACTTGGCCATGAGATAGTCTTTTTATGGTTGAAGCTGAGCTTTCAAAAATTACTCAGGATTGCAAAGAAAATATCACTTTGACACCAGCATATTTCTCAGAGAGAATTTCTGCACTGGTATTTGGAATGTATTTTTGAACAGAAATTGTTTTGCCTTGAGAAGCAGTAGGTGCCCAATGTCTCTCTCTCAACTGCCTTAGACAAGAAGGAAATGATATAAAAATTGAGGTTCATTCTTTTATTCTTGGACTTCATTTTCCCCCTCAGTTCCTAAAACAATGTAAACCTAGTAGTGTTAAACTTAAATACTTTGTATAAAAAACAATTTTTTTTTCCTCTGAAGATATGCTGAAAATATGAATGGTGTGTGTGAACATTATAATGGTCAATTTTCCAAAAGTAAGAAATTTTGTACCCCTTACTTTTGGAAAATTACAGATTATAATATACAAATCGGATGCTAAAACATATTTAATTGCATTGGGCTTTATTGAATGATTCACGAATACTTTCATAAATGATCTTTGTGAAAAGTTATAGGTTAAAAACAATTGTGTTTTATAGATGTTTTTATCTTCCAAGTTCCAGTGTTTAAATATTGAATCAAAAAAAAATATTGAATCAAATGTGAATAGATTTGATTCCTGGCTATTTCTTGGGCTTTTAGATTTCATTAATTCAATTGGAATTTCCAGTAGATATTGATCAAATATTTATTGTCAAGAATATTTATTGTCAATATCATTTAATGAAACATCATTTCTGACCATTAATCCACAAGCACTATTTTACAGAAATGAAAATTGTTTTATACTCAGAGACTTCTTAAAACCGAGCACTGAGAATATACCAACATGAAGAGCAACGAGTTGAAGATCCCCCATGAGGAAAGCAATTAATGCTTACACACATATGTGGGAGCAAATTCTTCTAGTTATAGGCTCTGTAATTAAAGATCTATCAGGTGAGCAATGGGCATGAATGAATTATAACCTGCTTGCAGAATGTCTGACTGCACTTGTTTTTAAAAATAAAGTTTTATTGGAACACATCCACTCCAAATAATTTATGTTTTATATACAGACAGTTCCTCACTAAACCAAGTTTTATACATGTAACCAAGCCCATCTGCTCTTGACTATCTAAATAACCCTCCATCTGGTCCTGCAGATGAAGTTTACCACCTTTACTATCGAGAGTTGTGGGTGCTAACGTTTCACTGTTAGTGGGTTTCATGGTTTCTAGAAAGATGTGAGACTTCACCAGTGGAATTTGCAGTTCAGTGCAAGGGAAACTCTGAATGTATTTATGGGATGAGATTTTCCTGCTCAGAAAAGTGTTCATAAGATAGCATGTTTGAAAACCACCATAGAAATATAACTTTTTGACTTTTAAAATTGTCAGCTCTGTTGGACGGATGAAAACACTTTTATTCCTTACTGGTGAGTATTTTCATGAGCTTTATTCTCAGTATTTTAAAATATTGTCATGAGAAACTGCAATTTTTTTTTTTTTTTTTTGGTGTTGGGAATTGAACTCAGGGCTTTGTGCTTGCAAGGCAAGCACTCTAACCACTGAGCTAAATCCCCAGCCCCCGAAACTGCAAAATTAATAGAAACAATTTTGTGTGATACATGACTGAACTTCTGAAGAAGGTGACGCTATGCACAGCTGTGGGTTGCTTTGCAAACTAGGACTGTGGCTTTGGTAGACACTTGGGATTCAGAGTGTGGATTTTATGCCGTTTTTACCATTTCTTTAACAAACTACCATATTGTATTTTTGTTGTTTTTGTGTGAATCCATGCCATTTCATTCCAATTCTAGAGCCACAGAATCACTGTATCTTCAAGATTCAAAATCTAAGTAAAATAAATCAAACACTGAAGCTTAAATATCACAGTTTCTTTCATATGAGAAATCCAAAATACAAAGAGCAAAATGAAAGATAGATAATAGAAAACAAGAAGCTAGATCTTTTGCACAATGGGAAAGAACTAACAGATGGACGGAAGGGAGAGAATGAGAGAGGAGCTGTGCTATGTCCATGGCTAACTCCACATAAAGAATGTGATCATTATGTACTGGAAATAAGGACTCATAAAAAGAACTATTTTTCAAATTGAGGTTTGCGACACAGGTGGGGGAGTTAGAATATTTTCTATTGGTAATTATTTAGAAAATTTTTATAAATTAAAAATTTAATTTAAAAGATTAAAAACTGTTGTATCAAAAAAAAAAAAAAAAGATATCTCTCTCAGTAAAGCACACGTATAAGACCACGCTGGCCAGTTAGGCTAGCAAACATTAATTCACACTCACACTGTATAATTTGGTCATTTTGAGAAAGTTTTCTAGCTGTAGGCCAGTGGTGGCAAACCTACAACATGAGTTTCACAACTGACTAGTTGATATCATTGAAAGCTCTACAATGTTTGCTGTCAGTGTGAGCCTGTCCCTAGAGTTTACCTATTGAGAGTTGCTAGATTTTATAGTCTTTGGAAATCAATGATGAATGTCTACCAGTGTGTTTGACCACATAGAAGGATGGCAGTGAGACTGAAATTAGCATCAAATAGAAAGTATCTGATCATTTTTAAACCTGTGAATGCAGAGAGCGGGCATTGGACAACTATGTTCTAGATCTCCTTCACTTGCACGAAAAAGGTCAGGAAACATCTCTACTCCTTCCATCCACTTGTAGATAATTGTGGGTCTACTGGACTGCAAATACTGGCAGATGTCATTGGAGAATTTTCTCTAATACTGCAATGTTTTAAGTGCATTTGCTAGATTTCCAACGTGAGTAAGCAATGGACTTCCCCACTCTGTATTGTGAAAGAAGAATGTTTTCTTGTTTTGATCACTACACATTCTTGTGTTAGCTTTCTAAATCATACTCATGCCGTGCGTTTACGTAATACATGCACATATTTATTTTGAATAAAGTTCCAGTGTAGGAGATCCTCTAGTTTATTCGTGAGCGGGACTTCAGTATCAAGGACCATAATTAGTTTCCAGTAGCCAATATAAATTTGTTGAGGAGTTGAATAATTTCAAGTGCTAAAACCACAACTGAAGTCATTGTCATACACAGAAGGCGATAATCCACTTTTATCCTCAAATTGGGTATTATCTGAAGGGCATGATGGCATGTTTTCCTTACCCATGTTATTAACTAATTAAAGAGTGATTGCTCTCTTTCAACAATGTCCTTGGCAGATAATTGCTGTCATTAATCAAATTTTAGTGACTGCTAGTGTATTTAATAAACCTCAGAAGCCAGTGTCCTCTTTAACTCTGATTTGAAAAAAAAAAAAAAAAAATCCCTGTGGTTTATATTAGAAAGTCTGAATAATAGGATGAAAACACACACACACACACACACACACTACAACAAATACATTCGTTTACGATGGCAGAGAACTGAAAGAAAGGAGAATCCTTCAGGTGTATACATTAAAGAATACAATTGTGTGCCCACTGTGATTCTTTCCATTACCTTACATGAAGGATTACGGTAATAAATGCCAAACACGGGGCATTTCTTCTATTTAACACCCCCAGGTCCAAGCGTCATCTGTTGGGGAATTGTTTCCCAACACAAAATGATGCACACTAGGCTGGCTGTGGGTTGCAAAATTCAGATTTCCAAACTCACGCTTGTGAAGATTTATTCAGACATTCCTTTGTGTCTTTATACACACTGGTGCAGATCCCAGCATTTCTCCCTTGCAACTGATAATAAGCAATTTCAGTCTCTCTCAGGAATATGTTAAATTTCTGTCAAGGAGGGTAAAACTTTTTAATCCATCAACTTGTTTTTTGTTTTTTTTTTTCCCCCCCTAGGTTCTTCGCAGTAAGAAGAAAGGAAAATATTTCACTAAACCTCTTCTGGACTTTATAATAAAATTTTACATGAAATGGAACATTTTCCATCAAAAACCACCATCCTACAGGAGTTGTTTTAGAAATCTCCTCACAGAAGTGAATTCCCAATAATCTATAAAAATCTGTATACATAAAACATTCAGTCAGCTGTAATTACAATGACTGTGAATTGGTTCATTAAATGAAATCAGCCTATGCCCCTGAGTTTTGCTTTCTCAGGGAATTTTCTTAGAGGGCTAGTATATTGAAGATATATTTCTAAAATTAAATATCTGCTAGGTCAATCAAGGCAGAGAAAACAAGAAAGTCATTATATTTTTGCTTTAATTTGATATACAATACATATGATCAATATTAGTTTTTTGGTTTTTTTTTTTTTTTTTTTTTTAGGAATTATTGACTATTCCCAATGATACTTTAAACTTTCTCAGACATCATGGGAAAAATGTTTTATTTAATAAAATTGAAACAACATTTCTCATAGGATTCAACAGTAGGTTTTGGATTGGTTGTTTCTTTCATTTTAATCAGAAAAGCATCTAATCTCACAAAACTTGGGGATCCTTTGTAAAAAAAGAAAAAAGGGAGAATTTAAATGGAGGTGGCTTCTGTAGCTTACAGTCTCTGTAAGCTACAGACGGGGAAAGACACACCAAAGGCCTTTTTCATAGGTTCCGTATCAAAACACAATTTGGATTTCTGTAAAATATTTGGGGAAGAAAATGTCTTCACTTGGAGCCAGCTGTTGAAGATTAAATGCCTAGAATATATTTTCACAATGTACTTTTTATGTGTATTCATAATCCTAAACCATTATCCTTGTATACTATAGGATCGAATGCTTTGCTGTTTGAAAACATTATACCATATTTCTCAATAATTCCATCTGGCATAATTCATTGTGTTATAATTTATTCCTTCTGGTATGATTTAATGCAAATCTTTCTGGTGCAATAGCAATGCAATTATACCTTGGATAATTTTATGAAATATATATATGTGTGTCATATTTATATTTCACTGGTGTAGAAATGACTTTGTTTTCTCATGTATTACTTGAAGATCCTATTAGAACAGGAAAAACAACAACAAAACATTTAATAAACTGACAGGAACAAATATATTTAATACAAGCTTGAGGAGACCCAGGATCCCACCGAGCGGACATTGACATGGGGGGACTTTTCTGTGAGTGTGTGTGTGTGTGTGTGTGTGTTTGTGTGTGTGTGTGGTTAGGTGGCTGAAGGGGGGGTGCACATCACACACTGGAAATACGGTGAAATTTTGTGTGTTGAGCCCTCTATGTCCTAGAACTTCTGAGATGGGGAGAGTTAAATGGTGGGACTACTCTCCTCTTGGTGTAGGGAAGCATCTTTCCCAGGACTTCTACCCACGAACCAAGCATCTTCGCTCCACCATGCCTTCCACCATGATGGTCCTGCCTTGGAGCCATCTGATCATGGACTGAATCCCCTTAAAACTTTAGCCAGATTAAGCCTGCTCCAGGGATGTAGAGGGTCTTCTCGGGGCTGTGACCCACCTCAGAGGACAACTCCCTTCCCGGCCCATGATCTGCTTCAGGGGAAAGTAGGAGGAGCCATGCTGTCTATTTTTCTAAATGGCGAGGTGTCATATTTTGTGGTAAATACTGGCTTGGCTGTAACGCAGCCTAAGACGACCAGTTTGCACCTTTCCTTACCTTGCCTTTGCATTTCACATCAATCTAAAACTAGTTTTTTTTTTTTTTTTTTTTTTTTTTTTTTTTT
>PVJO010032206.1:0-13473 GCA_004026905.1 Hystrix cristata
TTGGTTAAGTGCCAATAGGTTTATTTCAAACATTTATCATTAAGTGATTCCACCCTTCTGAAAAAGAATAAAATCCATCTTGCTTATTTGAAAAAAATATTCTTTCCTTAGCTTTTCAGGGTTGGAATATTTTTTACAAGTAGTTTTGCAATGGGAATTTATTTCATTTAAAACAGTTCTTTCTTTTGCCAGGTAAATATATCCACTGTAGAAAATTAGAAAATGCAGGTAAACACATAGAAGGAAAATTTAAATTTCTACAATCCTATCACCTGTACATAGCCACTATATACCCTTCTAAAAGTTTTTTAGTTTAAATGTATATTTTTTCATAATGGTGGGATTGTGCCGTGTGCTACTCTTTAGGAGGTGTTTTTTTACCTTGCAATCATTAACTGTCTTTTTATGCCAATAAGTATTCATCTACAGCATCTTTTATAAATGGCCTTCCATCCTGGTATATTCTACTTTTTTGCCATTTTCAGCAGTATTTCTGTGAATAAGTAGAGACATCCGATGATTTATTCAAGCTTTTAGAAAACACTAGCCAGCTACTGGTGTCTTCACAATAGTTCCTTCCCTGAACAATCTGTCACTTCCGCCGTGTTTCTGGCCAAATTCGGACCATCCTGGAAGATGGTAAAGACAGTGATGGGCTGAATTGGGGTGGAAACAACTGAGGGAGGACTACCACTTCTGACCTCCATAACAAATGTGCAGACTAGAACCTATCAACCCACATTCAACCAAAAATACCAAATTACAAAGAGCCAGAATTCTAAAACAGGACTAAGGGAGGCAAAATGACATCTATAAGCCACTCTGCTACATCTGCAGCTACAAAGTCCGTGTTTCTTTGACAAATACTGCTTTCCCCCATTCTGGTTTGCTGGTGTGATGACTACATCACTCTCATGTTGCAGATTAAGGAGCAGAGGTGCAGAGAAGAGGATGAAAGAAAGTGCCCAGTCCCATGATGAGTTAGTGGCTCAGTCAGCGGCTGAGCTCATGTGTCCTGGCTCATAGACAAGAGCTCTTTTACATTCTCGTAGTTCCCAGTAATACTGGGAATTGTTAAGAATAAAGAACAAGACATGGTGTGGCAGGGACATTAGTAGAAACATAATGCTCCTGTGAGTCAACATGGAGACATCTGCTAGCTGCTCGGCGCAGCTCTAACTAATGTCCTCAGCAAGAGGATAACAAATACATCTCTCTACTTCCTCAAGGTGATCTGAGAATTATCTCTTACTGAAAAGACTGCGCTTGTGAAGAGCTTTGAGATTCTCAAAGGAAAGGCACTGCCGAAAAGTGAAAACATTTTCTTTGCTTCTACTGTACAAATGAGGGGAAGGAGATTTGGTTCAGGTAAAGGAGTTATTGGAAGACCCAAAAATCGTGTATAAAGCAATGTTAGGACTATACTCCTGAGCACCTTAAGTGGAGGTGTTGTGAGACTCCGTCATACTTTGCAAATATCTTACAACACAGTAAAAATAGTCTTGCTCGATACAGGTAGAATTACTAAGTAACAGACTAATCAAAAATATCATTTAAGAAATTAAAAAGAATACATCGATGTGTGTTAGTCAGCTTCTGTTACTATAAGAAACTACCAGAGATAATAAATGCATGAAGAGGAAAGGTTTATTTTGGGTGGCAGTTTTGGAGATTTCGGTTCACAATGCATTGGCCCTATTTCTTTTAGGTCTGTGATGAGAAAACACATCTTGGGGGCTGGAAGGGGCACGCTGGAATAAAGCTACTCATGGCAAAGCAGCCAGGAAGGGGTAGACAGAAAGAGAAAGGGGGTGGGATCTCATAATCTCCTTCGAGACCATTACCTCAGTGACCCAAAACCTCCCCTCCCCCTTAAAATTTCCACCAAGCTGGGAACTAAGCATTTAACACATGGATGGGCCTTGGCGGACATTTCAAATCCAAACCATAGTGCATTAAAATTTCATATTTTAATTTTAATGAATATAAATATATTTACTAGTCTGGGGAAAGGTCATAGCCCTTTCCCTCACTGTAAGTTCACTGGTAAGAATCCGAGCAACTTTTTGTTTGTTTGTTTGTTTGTTTTTGGTTTTTGTGAGACAAGGTCTCACTGTGTAGTTCAGGCTGGCCTTGAACTCACAGTGATTCTCTTGCCTCAGCCTCCCAAGTGCTGCGACATAATTTTTTTCAATCTAACCACATCCACATGATCTCAGTTTTCATTTCCAATTTGCCTTTCTTGATAGTAAAGGAGAGCTTAAAGATATTTTTAAGGAAAATATTATAGATTTTATGATTTTTTCCCAATCCTTTATTGCTAATATGATCTGACTCTAAAAACTCAACTCTTGGGAGGAGAAATGGGCCAGCAAGGTGCTCTGACTCCTGATCCTTGTCCTTGGGGACTAGAAGGCCCTGGTTTTCCGTAAGAGTCCCTTATGTGTAGCTGGTTGAAAGAGCACCACTATAGTTATTATTTCCTGACTGTTAATATTAAGCAGTGTCTTCATGGACAATACCTGGTGAATTCCAAGTAAGAGTTTAAATTGTATCTATCATATTTGTATTCAACATTTTTAATCACACAGTCTCCCAACTTAGAGCTACAAGTTTGCCTCAGACCTTCTCTTGCCTGCTGTTCAGCATGAACACCACTGAATACAATCTTTAGATGTCCTGCAAGCTGAGTGCTATTTGCATTGATACTGGTTCAAGCTCTGGTGGCCGCCGCCATGGCTGTTACGGCTGCTCCCAGTGCTTTATCTGCCCATGGTCTGTCCCTGAGCTCATCTCTCTCTGTGCCACCAGATCGCCCTCTTGCCCAAACTCCCCAGAAGGCCATGTAAGGTTTTCACCTGAGCTGGACATACCCCTGCAGCCCCACGTCTTGTTAGCCCCCACACCACACACATTCTCACACTACAGGTGCTGTTAGGAGATGGGGAGCTACACTCGTCTGAAGCTCAATGGAGCAATCTGGAACAACCAAACATTTGTAAATATGACATATTTGTGTATTCTTCCTTAGTTTCTGCAGTGAGCACTGTGATGCTCCACCCAGATCCTTCAGGACCACAAAGCTCCTTCTTCCAACTTCAGGGAGTGCTGCTCCACAGCTGAGCCCCTCTCCAGGGCCTGCAAGACAAAGAGCATAGAAGCCAGACCCCCACCTTGATGAGAATAACTGGAGAGTGACCGACGCCAGGGCCTCAGCCTGTGGGATGGGCTGAGACCTCTATGGTGGCTGCATGATAGTTTAACTTCTCGCTCTGCCCAACCCGCTACCCTGACTTCCAGGAGCTAGTGCCCAATAAGCTTCTCTCAAGGAATCTCAGTCTCAAAGTCCAAGAAACCTACTCTGAGCTTTGGTCCCCTCAAATTTTACTTAAAATACTATCATCTCATAGATAGAGACTTGAATTTTACATAATGTTTGTGCTTAACCACTTAAACATTTTAAGGTTCTATCTCTATTCACCATGTTAAATTGAAAGAAAATGACATCTACATCTTTTTTAAAAAAAAATCTATTCATTTCTATCCCTCTCCACTGTCAGATATTGCTTAAAATATTGGTTTTAGTCACTTTTCTCATTACCAGGACACAAAATGTGACACCTACAATTTCAAGGAGGAGAGGTTTATTTTAGTCAGCTGGCGCCAAGGCAGAAACGGCACAGTAGAAAGGCTTGTGTAGCAGAAAGCTGCTCACATCAAGGCAGCCAGGAAGCAGAGAGAGAAGGGAGGAGCCAGGGAAGGACAGTCACCTTTCTAGGTCATGCCCCAGTGACCCACCACTTCCGACCAGACCCTACCTCCCAACAGCACATTCAGCTGTGGCTTTATGAGTGGCTAATCCACTGGTGGGTACAGCACCCCCATGATCCAATCACCTCCCCAGAGGCCCGCCGCCAAGCTCATGAGTGTTTAGGGGGACATTCTGGATCTAAACCATAATGATACTAGAGCCAAAACTCTGCTTGAAGTCTAACTTCATCATTTCCTAGTTTTCTACTTCAGTAGATTACACAATCTTTCTGCATTTCAGTATCCTCAGCATAAATTGAGCCAATAATAACAAAAAGTTCCAAAGTAAACTGTGTTGAAGATTAAATGAGCTATTACATATAAATCATTAATAAAGATGCTTAGGAAAAATATTTGCTCAAATTCATTAGGGTAACACTAACTGTACAACAGATATACCTGACAAATATCTATAACAGTATAACAGATATACCTAAAACTGTCCAATGACTCAAACATAATAGATATTTCTTCCTTTTTTAAAATAACTTTCTGAGGTGTTCCTGACCAATTGAGACAACTTTACATGGTTTCACAAGGACCTAGATTAATGGATGCCCATTTATCTTTGGTACATAATTTCTCCATCCTAATTATCCAGAAAAGGCCAAGAACATAGAGAATCACATACAGGAAGTTTCTATGGATCACACCTGGAAGTGGAGCTTATTATTTCCTGTCATATTCTATTGGCTAGAACATAATCTTGTGGCTATGCCTAACTATAAAGGATGCTGGGAAATGTCATCTAGGAAAGTATTTTTGATGCTATCTGTGCAAAATCTCTTTTGAATTAATAATTTTCATTCTCATTGTTATGAAATTTTAGCTTGAACTCTTATTTCTGCTCACCTACAATGTAACAAGAACCTCTTCACTAGTTTCTTTTCCTCCAATATGTGTAGCTATCACTAACCCTTCCTCCATACCAAACCTGAAGTTACTATCTATAATAAGTTACTTATCTATAATACAAATCTGACCATGTCCCTCTCGGCCCTCCAACTTTTAGTTTAATACCTGTCTGTGACTCCCCTGTGCCTCTAGATTGGTCAAAGCCCTTCCAGTTCCTCTGCAAACTGGTTCGCTTCATAGCTTATATCTCGATGTTGTCCTAAATCCTCACGCATTCATAAGTGGGGTGTTTGGGAGGTGGCTGGATCATGGGTGTGTAGGAATTGGATTTGTCCGCTATTGGTGTAGCATGGCTATGGGTGTGGATAACGGGAAGGCCCACCCTGAATGTGAGTGCCACCAACAAATAGGCTTGTCAACTGAATGGAATAAAAAGGGAAAGGGAAGCTTGCTGCTTCCTGCCTCCTGCCTCCCCTGCCATGGACTATTTCTCCTCTGTAGTGTCCCTCTGCCATGCCATCCTGCCTTAGAGCCAGCTGACTATGGACTGAAACCTCTACAAACTGTGAGCTACAATAAACCCTTCCTCTGTTCACTTGTGAGTGTTGGGTATTTTATCCCAGC
This sequence comes from Hystrix cristata, assembly GCA_004026905.1. Taxonomy (NCBI): domain Eukaryota; kingdom Metazoa; phylum Chordata; class Mammalia; order Rodentia; family Hystricidae; genus Hystrix; species Hystrix cristata. The sequence goes on from PVJO010032206.1 coordinate 5,290, forward strand.
AATGAGAAAGTAACTAAGACATCCCCCCACATCTCTAGGCTCCACCTCAAAAATCACCATCAACTTTGAAGGTGACATTTGTGATTGAATATGTACTTTATGCCACAATTGTGCTGAGGAGTGAATACTCTGAGGAATTAACTGCCAGCAAAATTGTAGGCAGAATCTTTGCCCTGTAGAGTTTATATTTTAGTGAGGTATGGAAAAAAAGAAAGTAAATAAAGATATATTATTAAGCAGTTAGAAGTACAGTAAAGAGAAATAAAGGTAAATGAAACTGGGAATAACATGACAAATATATAAATAAATAAATAACATCTTGAATTTCAGTGGCGAGTAACAGCCATTCCAAGGAGATCTTGGACTTCAACGTCAGTATGATAAAACACACCCCTGTGAACTGCATGTTACAAAAGAGTTCTTATCATTGACTTACATTTGAGTTCCTCTGAACTTTTATGACTGCCAATCAGGGAAATGATATAGAGCACTAAAGATTGTGCAATGTGCTGTTTGTGTGGGATGTTGAAAGAATAGTGTAATTTGTTATTGCCCTATAGGGCAGTGAGAGGATGGAAGATTCCATTTTTTTCCAACAAACTTCTTTGCAGAAAAATTCAACCTACAATATTGGATAAAATTAAATTTTACTCAGGTATATTACATTGTTTTCTTAAAATTACCTAGACAATCTTACTGTCAGTTTTTATACTATAAAAAATTGTTATGTTATGATGTTCCTGTACCTCACTTCACTTAGATTTTCACATCCAGGACACCTGAAGTTGAAGATTTTTTTTTAGATGGCATTGATTTAATCAGAGTAAGTTCCCTCTCCTCACTTAGTCCTTAAATAATCAATTTTGAGCACATGGCATGATATAAAATACACATAAAATTATAAATTTCTTCTTAGAATCCTTGTATTAAAACACTACAACTTTGTTTTCATGTAAAAGAAAACTGGAAATGATCTAACTGTCAAATATATGGAGAATCATTAAAGAAAAATTAGAATACAGTATAGCTATCAAAATTCAAGTTTTTTCTTCTTTTTTCAAGTTCTTATAAAATAATTAATAGCACACAGAAATGACTGAGATGGAAAACCAACTGGAAAATCACAGGCATCTATAAAAAGGGTCAGATTCAGATAAAGAGGTGTGAGGACAGGAGCAGAGATCTCAGGGAGGTAAAGGCAGGCCTCCCAAGACAAGAAACCTGTGAAGCTCCAACAGCCAGAACAGGTAAGGAAGCAGATTTTTCCATGGAAGCCTCTAGAACGGGTGTCTCCAGCTCCCTGTTGGGAACCTGGCTGCACAGCAGAAGATGAGCAGCAGATGAGCTAAGTTTTGTCTGTATTTAATCTGCTCCCCGTCGTTCACTTTACTACCCGAGCTCCACCTCCTGTCAGATCAGCAGCAGCATTAGATTCCTGTAGGATCGTGAACCCTGCTGTGAACTGGGCAAGCCAGGAATCTAGGTTGCATGCTCCTTTGAATCATTCCGGAAGCCTCCGCCCACCTCCCCATCCATGGAAGAATTGTCCTCCATGAAACCGACCCCTAGCGCCAAAAAGGTTGGGGACTGCTGCTCTAGAAAGAACGAAGTCCAGACAGGTTGTTTTAGATTTCTGAGCTTCAGGGACATAAAATAATGAATGCGTGTCATTTTAAAGCCATCAGTCTTGTGACGATGTGTTAGAGCAGCAAAAAGAAACTGATAGCTCTTCTCTTAACAAAAGAGAGGGCAAAAATGGATAAAGGGACACAACTGGTATATTCTGCCATAATGCTTTTATTTTTAAAAAAAAGAAATGTATATTCCAAAGGAAATAGGTCAATTATATTTTACTAGAAGTCTTTGGTTGCAAATATGGAACCCCAATCGTCATTAAGGAAAGAGCAATGGAGAAACTGTATATTCATAAGGACTATGCCCAGGTTTGTCTTGGTTGCGTGGATTTTTCGTGTCTCTCCTCTCTCTTGGTCCCTTCTGCTTCTTGCTGCTATCTGCTGAGCTCGGTGAGGTGAGAGTCCAGGCAGGGGATCTCTCTGGGTCGCTTGGCCCAGCCCGAAGACCTCACCTGACCATCCGTTCAATTGCCCCGAGCTGACTGCACCCACTCTGCACGTCAGGCTGGTGAATGAGACAGAAATCCTTGACCTCATTCTGGCAACCGATACAGATAATAAACAAATGCATAAACAGCCTTTCCAGACTGTAACAGACGTCATGATGGGAATGAGCAGGATAAAATAGAAAGTAACCGGGGCAGCATTCTAGACCCGGGGGACAAGGTAGGCCTCTCGGAGCGGTTGACACCCGAAACCCTGAAGATAAACAAGGCACACACCGGCATGCCAGCAGGGACGGTGAGGACTTCACAGTGGCTGCTTTACATGGCAGAGGGAGGCCCGCACACTCGGTGCGAAGTGAGCGGTTGGAAGTAATAAGAGAGGAAGCCAGGAACTTGAACTCACTGGCCTCCTGATGGGTCTTGGGTTTCCGAGGAAAGGCCCCATCGCACCTGTTTTCCTAACCTCGGTATTAATAGCCATCCCAGTTTAGATGCTTAATTGTACAGTCACCTCTCATACCAGCTACAGGAGTCAAGATTTTCTCCTAAGCGTAAGCAGGGCAGCGCCACGATCTGAGATTTATTTAGTATCACTAGAAACTAGAGAATGAGCTAGTAAATATGGTGAGATAAATACGTGCATATCTAGAGAACAGATTATGTATTTGTTTAGTTAGTTGCTTCTGGTGGTGGTTGTTGTTTGAGATGAGATCTTACTAAGTTGCCCAGACTGCCCTCAAACTTGCAATCTTTCTGCCTCAGTCTCCCAGGAAGATAGGATCACAGGCACGTGCCATCGTGTCCTGCAGAAAATGGATTTTTTAATGTAAAAAATCAACATCAAAAACAAATAAAAGCAGGGCTGGAGATTTAGCTCAGTGGTTAGAGTGCTTGCCTTGCAAACACAAGGCCCTGAGTTCGATCCCCAGCACCAAAAAACAAACAATCAAAAAAGAAACAAAGAAAAGCAGGTTAAACATGTGCCTTAATATAGACGTAGACCCTCAGCATCCTCGTCTTCCACATAGATCTCAGTGCCGCAACTGTGTCCTTCCCCCTCCTCTGAAACCGAGGCGTGCTCTCTGGGGCGAACAGCTCCCGCCTCCTGGGCCTCCCGGCAGCCTGGCAGCTCGAGGCTTGCAGGCCAACACCCCAGCTTCCCTGGGCTCCTCACAGAATGTCTACCTCACCTGGCTCCTCGGCTGGTTAAAGGTGGAAGCTGTATTCCTTGTGGCTCTCCCCAAAGTTGCTTCCAGAGACAGAAGCAGCTGTGGGGGGTGACAGCCCCACAGTTCCTCTCTACAGCCTCTGCGATTCCCTCTCCAAGGTTCCTTTCCAGTTACAAAAGATCCTGCCCTCCCTGCCCTGGTCACTCCAGCCTCCAGCCGGCCGAGGTTGCTCTTCCTGTGGCTGGTCACCCGGAAGTCAGAGTCCCCTGCCCACGGTGCTTCAGAAGAGACTCCAGGATCGCACCAGTTAGGACACAGCCTGTATTGTGAATATTTATTGTTTTTACCAAAATGACGTATAGTTAGTTTTTAAAATTCAAGATGAGAATATGGGAAGTAAAAGTGATTTCCCTTCTCTCTTCTCCCAGCCCTTGTCACTGAGCCCAAGAATGAGGACTCCTTTCTTCCCCTGGAGATCTCTGTTATCAGTTTTGGGGGTTTTCTATGGATCTGCAAGCAAATGGAGGCACATAAAGCTGTGTACAGGCACATAAAGAGATCACCCTACCTGAGGGCTTCAGATTGACTTCGTAATAACAAGCAAGTCCAGATTCGATAAACCATTTTATGGAGTTACAACACAGTTCCCATCCCGAAACTTTGTACCTTAACATAAAAGTTGGTCCTTCTCACAAAGCTGAATAGCTGAGTTATTCCTGGCTACACTTTACAGCAGGGTCAAAGAACCACAGTCAAATCTCCAGGCACAGGAAGAAATCAGAATATGCAGTGAGGCACACTCTGGAAACAAATATGCAAAGCTTGGCAGGCAAAGAAAGAGACAAAGAGTTTAGAGTGCTGGTCTGCTCCGGAGGGGAACGACATTCCCTGGGGCTCACCATCATCCTGGTGACTGGGTGCAAGGAGAGGGGCAGCCAGGGCCTTAGAGGGGAGACAAAGGCCCTGATGGGAACCAGGACGCCCCACGGGGACACAGAAGCCCCTGGGGAACTGAGGCTGTGGAGTTCCCTTGGAGTTGTAAGAGCAGGAAACCAGTGGTAGGAAATATCAGGTGAGAGATGAAGGGGGAGGGAGAGAAAGGGGGGATAGAGAGAGAGAGAGGCATAATCCTCTTCTACCCCCTCTTTGAAAGACTTAATAACACTCTTTTGTTGCCTTTCAGAGTGGTATTTATTTTTGTTGCTATTTTTGTTCATATTTTTAGTGTGGTAAAATACACATAAAACTTATCATGTTAGTCATTTTTAGTGCATAGTTCAGTGGTATTCAGTGGCATTAGGTACATTTGCAGTGTTATGCATCCATCTCCACCATTCATTTGGTGGGGAGTGCCGGGGATTGAACCCAGGGATCAAACCCAGGGCCTTGCGCTTGCCAGGCGAGCGCTCTACCACTTGAGCTAAATCCCCAGCCCCATCCCCATCATTCACCTGCAGAATTATTTCACCTTCCCCAAACGAAGCTCTGAATCCCATTAAACAATAGCAGTTGAAAGTCCAGATTTGGGAGCCAAACCCCTGATGTTCAAATCCTGGCTTGACTACATACTACGTGTGTGACATGGGCCCTATTTTCCTTGTCCGGTAGAGGAAAGAGTTAGTTGTAAAAACCTCATACAGTTATCACTAGGATCATGTGCGTTAATCCATGGAAAGCATTTCGAGGTCAGGGCACAGTTATGGCATTTGGGGCTGTCTGCTTAAGGTTCCGTAAAGCCTTTAGTGATATATATTGTTAGCGCTCACTAAGTGGGGGCCTTGCTTCATCATGTGGAATTGGCCACATTTTCATCTTGTCTTCTGTGGATTTCTTATTTCCTTTCCTAGCCCGGAACTCTTCATATTGATTTGAGGGTATTCTTTAGATATCATAAATAATAATCATTCACTGGTGGATATACATTGAAAATACCTTCTTTTAGTGTGCAGCTTGGTTTTATGACATCTATTGTCAAGAAGTTTTTCATTAGAATCCAGTCCAGTATATCATTCCTTTTTTCTCTCTCTCTTTCTTATTTAATGCAGTTATTCCTGTATATTCATAGTGAATTAGATCCAGAACCCTCTGCAGATATCAAAATCTATGCGTATTTGAGTTTTCTCCCTTCTTTATTTTTCTTTCTTTCTTTCTTTCTCTTTCTTTTTTAGGTGCTAAAGTGCCCAGGCTTTCCTCAAACTTCTGGACCCTGCCTGAGCCTCCCAATACCTGGGGGTTTGCCCAGCTGGAGTCTCTTATGTAAAAGTGCACAGTATTTGCATGGAACCTACGCCCATCCTCCCATCCTCCCTAGATTACTTATAACACCCAACACAACGCCATGGAAATAGTTGTCATACTGTTTTGTTTAGGGACTGCTGGCAAGGAAAAAGCTCTGTATGTGTTCAGTGAAGACATAAACATTGTTTCAAATATTTTCCATCTGCAGCTGGTTGAATCCATGGATATGTGGGACCCGCGGATATAGAGGGTAACTATAAATTCTCCTTAGTACAGTCAGAAAAAAAAAATCCTCATATATGTATATATAAAAAAATATAGATATATACATATTTTTTTTGAGACAGAGTCTTGCTGTGTAGCCCAGGCTGGTCTCGAAATCACAGCAATCCTCCTGTTTCAGCCACCCAAGTGCTGGGATTACAGGCATGTGCCACGATGCCCGACTAAAAATTTCTTGGTGGGGGGCAGGTGCTGGGATCAAACTCAGGGCCTTGTGCTTGCTAGGCAAGTGCTCTACCACTGAGCTAAATCCCCAGCCCCTCTTATATTTTGTTTCGGAAAGTTTTAAGCTTGGTCTTCACACTTAGTATTTTAGGATTTCATCTACATGCAATGTAATTTGTGACTAGTATGAGATAAGAATTTTTTCAGACTCTTTCTTCTGTTTCATCGCAGGTTAACCATGTCTAATCAAAAATGCTGAAACCTGAAAAGCTCCAAAACCCACCACTTTTGAAGCCTTTTTAAGCCTGCCACAACTAAATAATTTCCTTTTATTACTATTGGCCCAGCAGACAGGGCCATCCTCAGCGGTCTAGAGGACAAGTTCCTTCTTTATAAAGGAGACCCGCCAGCTGCATTATGCTACAGTCTGACTTCCAAGGTTGGTGAAGACAGAACTGTCGCCATTTATGGAGAACTGTAGAGGCTACAAGCCGACGTGAAGCGTTTCCCTCAGTGATTTCAGCTTTGGTGTTCATGGCAACACTGGTTAAGTTTGGTGGGAATAACTAAAAGTATAAATAAATAAATGCCTGGTAAAATTGTTGATTTTATGATTCTTAGTAACGGTAGAGTAACCTGGATCTAGCACAGCTTATGTACAAAGTCTCATGTTACTGACAAGCAGGGCTGCTTCTAGTTTTTCACTATGATGAACTCTGCTTTGGGAAAACCAAGATTCACAGCACAACGTGCTCAGAACGATACAGCTACAAAGCAAGAGAACCTTCCTGAACTCTGAAATCCACGTGATTCGCCCCCGCCATCAGACAGGAGCGAATGCAGGTGTGCAGGATGGGGGGCGCCGCGGAGGTTAACAAGGCACTTCTGCCCACAAGAACGCCCTCACTGGGATTCTCCCAACACCCTCATCTGCAGGTGGACCCCAGCCATCCACCAGCCCGCTCGTGTGAGGCCGCGGGGACTGGGCCAGCACCAACGGAACACTGTGCACTTGGGGACAGGAGGTCAGCACCCTCACCCGTCCCAGGAAGTGCAAGTTTCTGTGATTAGAACTTCTAGAATCTTCTAGAGCTTCCAAGCCACACGGGAGGAGCAGCCTTGACGGGCAGCTGCGGCTTCTTTCCTGAGCGCTGGCTGGTTGGCAAGGCCTCTTCGAGGGCAGGGCTGCTAAATTTATGGACGGACCCCAGACTCCACAGGAAACAATACAAAGAATCAGTGCTTGGGACCACATGCTATTAAAAAGCTTTTGCACAGTAAAAGAAATCACCAATAGAGCAGGGCGAAAACCCACAGACTGGGAAAAAATTTTTGCTAGCTGTCCATCAGACAAAGGTCTAACATCTAGAATATACAGAGAACTCAAAAAAATTAAACCTCCCAAATTTAAAGACCCAATCCAAAAATGGACAAGTGAAATAAACATTTCCCAGATGAAGAAATAAAATTGGCACATAAATATATGAAAAAATGTTCAACATCACTAGTCATTCAAGAGATGCAAATCAAAACAACGTTAAGATTCCACCTCACTCCAGAAAGAACCGCATTTATGAAAAAAATCAACCAATAACAAATGCTGGCGGGGCCGTGGGGAAAAAGGAACCCTCCTGCACTGTTGGTGGGAATGTAGACTGGTCCAGCCACTGTGGAAATCAATATGGAGATTCCTCGAAAAACCACAACTGAAGGTTCCATTTGACCCAGCTATTCCCCTACTGGGGATCTTCCCAGAAGAATTAAAATCGTCATACCACAGAGATATATGCACAACCATGTTCATAGCAACACAATTTGTAATAGCTAAGTCTTGGAAACAACCTAAATGCCCACCAACCAATGAATGGCTAAACAAAATGTGGTTTTTCTACACAATGGAGTACTACATGGCCATAAAAAAGGATAAACTAGAGTAATTTGTATGTAAATGGATGTTCCTTGAGAACATACTTTTAAGTGAAATAAATCAGACACTCATGAGCACACATCGAATTGTTTCTCTGATATGAAAAACCATAACTGTAAATAAGGACAAAAAGGTGTAATAGATATTATATAAAAGGAAGATAATATACAAAGGAAAGGAACACTAGAAAGAGAGAAGGGGGAAAAGCTGAAAGGCAACAAAGGAAAGAAAAGGGAAAGGGAAATCATGGAAAATTATGAATAAACCTGCTGTAAATAGGGAGGGAGGGAACAAAGGGGAAGTGGGGGCAAAACCAAGATGCA
>PVJO010032207.1:0-13421 GCA_004026905.1 Hystrix cristata
GGAAGTTGTTTGTTCCAGAAATGTGCAAGGAGGGCAAGGACATCCTGCCCCAAGAATGTGCAAACAGAGCAAGAAAGAAGAGAGAACAAAGACGAGGACGGGGACCAATCACGGACTGTCACATTGCCTGTTGGAACCAATCAAACATTGGCACAATATCCCATCCCATCCTGTACTCTTTCCTTTCCCCTTCCCCATAAAAACCCTTCGCTTCTGTAGTTCGGGGCCTTTACTGCTGTCTCCTGCGTGGGACAAGTATTGGCCCAGAGCTCTGTTTAAACAATAGCTTGTTGCTTTTGCATCGAATCTGGTCTCTTGTCGTTCTTGAGCGCCGCTCTCCCTTGTCCCAGGTAAGTTGGGAAGGTTTTCAGCCTTAACAGGAGAAAATGTACAGAAGGAGAAAAACAGTCAAGAATAATAATAATTAAAAAAAAGACGTGAACGAATAATACAATTAAATAAAGAATAATTTAAAAAAGGTTTCTATTGTTTTGAACATGTGGCTCTTTGTCTCGGCCTGGGGTTAAGGAGCAGAGCTCAAGCCAGGACGTGTCTCTGTTCATGCTGGAAGTCTAAGACAGTCTGCCCCCACAATGGTGCTGAGTGTAGTGATCTGCTTAGGGTAAGAACATGGCACCAATGGGAGGCTCCAATCCTGCACAGCTCAGGCTGAACGTGGCCTTTGACTGCAGGCGCCTGTTCTGCGTTCACCAGCCCCTGCCTCTCAACATGACTCCTCCCAGTCTGCTCTCCAACTGCTAGCAGTCTCCTGTGACTGTCTTTTCCTCATCCACTCTGGGAACTCGGCAGTGTGAAGCAGCCAAGGGGCTGCTCTGGGACCCAGGTTCAAATGATCAGCTCTTCCCTATAATGGAATCCCTACCAGCTCTTGCTCCACAGCTGTAGCTGTGGGTGCTCCTACCGAGGAGCTGTTGATTGTGGAAGTCCGCTCTGGAAGCAGTGTCCTGAGTTTTCCTTGCTGGTTCCAACTGCAGGCGATTCTTTTAGTCGTGATGCAGTTCTCTGGTTCTCCTTGAGCAAAAAAATTGTTAGTTTCATTTTGCTTCCCAGCTGGCGGCTAGCCAGCAACTGTGGGCAGTGCTGTGCAGTCTCTCCTCAGTGGGTGTGATCTACTTCTTCTGCATCACTTAATCCTATGTTCTTCTCATCTGTCAGTTCCCTCTTGGTTCCTGGATAACCTCCACTCACTTTGGCCTCTTCAAGCTATTATTTTCTAGACTCTAGACACTTTGTCCTGGAGAACTTGAGTTGCTAGCACTCACTGCTCCGCCATTTTGGGACTTACTATGGCTATTTTTATGGGCCAGAGACAGATCATTTCTAACAATGAGTTCCAGAACACCCTCAGGGGTGCACATAATCATGAAATGTCCGATAAACGATGATCCTACAGTTTACACATAAAAATAAACACACAAGAACAATTAAGAAAACACTGGCAACAGAGAGCTCAAAGGGGACGAGTCCAACCAGATATTAAATCATAATAAAAATTTCTAATGAAAACCTTATAGCATTGGCACATGGCTAGATAATCAGAAAAAGAAACAGAAAAGTCCAGAAACAGGACTGCATATAACAATCAGGCGGATAATAAAGATGGTACGTCAAATCACTCGAGCAAAGGTAGCCATTTGTGGTAAATGATGTTGGGACAACCAGATAGCCATTCGGAAAAAATAAAATGAGATCTGTTCCTCCATCATAAAGGCCCTATGAGCCCTGTGCCTTTCTCGCTGCCAGGAAACTCCAAGATAAACTAAGTAACACAGTTGCCTTCTTGTTTCAATCTAGGGGCTGCCTCCTCCTTGCACCCCTCATCGTGTTCTACTTCCAAGCAAGTCAGTATCTCCACATGCATGAGGCCTGCAGCTACCCCACAGCGCCTGTTTCCAGGTGAGCACAGGCCTCTCCTTCGCCAGGAATGCCCGTCAACCTAGCTGCCCTCACCTGGTCCCTCCCCACTATGGCAGAGAAACAGAGACCACCATAAGGTCATCAATCTATCCATTAAAAGCATGATTTACGTTTTCTTCCAGGCAGTCAGAGACTTGAAAGCTGCTTCTGCTATGATTCCCCTGGGCCCGTACATGCCCAGTGGGTAACTAAAAGCAGAACAAGGCTTGATTTCCGTTTGGTATGTTTCCCATATTGCCTTAAAACTTAGGCTCATCTCTGCATAGAGGCATGCTAATCATTCAGGGAGTGTCTGTCTGTCTGTCTAAAATCTGGCAATATAAATTTACATAACCTCATCCACTTTCAAGACTAAGGATATCAAAATAAGAGTTTTACAAAGACATTCAACTATCAGTAGTGCCCGGAGGTCTCCAGCCCTTGCCCTAAGCCTGTGATCACCTTGGATTCCAGCAGAGACTCCACAAATCTGAGACTGCCTCCAAGCAAAAACACTCATTTCATGGAAATAGATTAACGAGAGCCATCTCACAAAGCCAGAACTGAGATAATGATCAACCAGACAATGATCAGCCAGACCCTGGCCCGCCCCAACACCTTAGAAGAAAGCTCTTCCCCTCCTTTTGTTGATGGGCCAGTCTGATTCATCCCATCAGGGCTGGGTCCCCTTCAGCTCCTCAAGCTGAAGGCCCCTCCCCATTTAACTCTGTCTAGTAAATCAGCTTATGCCTCTCACGGATGTATCCTGAAATGATTTCTGCCCAGGCCAAGTCGAGGTCCCCATTTCCTCTTTAGGATGAAGGTGTGGAAACTACAGACTAGTCAAAGCAGCAGATTGTTGTCACCTGCTTTCCCTTCTAATCTCCTAAAGGACAGATGTGCCTCAGTTAGTAGCAATTTGTACCTCAAATTGCTACTAACATGTTTAACACTGTTTAGTTAACCTGAACTTCATTTTTATTGTAAGCCACCAAAAGTCTTCTTGTTGAGAGTATAAACAAAACTAAAATATGAAGTACAATGGGCAGTAAGCAGCAGCTTTCCTCAGAAAAAAGGAACTATCCTTCCTGCAATGCCCTTTGGTTGAATCTTAGGTGTTATATTAGAAAACGAGGAAGGGACTTTTAACTGATAATGAACTACATGGTTTGATGTGAGGAAAATACATCTGTGGTGCTGTCTTGCAGGGTGACTGAAATTTTCATGTGAGAAAAAGCAGCTAATTATTGGGTGCTTAATTAGAGCACTGTCTCGTCTGAAAGTGGAAAAAGCAGTATTTTGAGCAGTACTGACCTAAAGTGACTGTTTATAGTAGCACGAAGGGAATTTTAATCACAAATCATAGTCCCTATAACTTATTTCTTCCCCAGACACGTGTCCTTTGCTAACAAAAGGTAGTGAACTACTTGAGCTACTTTTAGCCAGAGAGAGAAGAGGTTTCTTATCCTTGCAAATCGGGGGTTGAGCTAATTACTTGATTTTGCCACCTTTGGGGAGTTCATGTCACATCCCTCTTCATGAGTTCTGGTGTTCTACTCCCACCCAGCATTAACAGCCTTCCTGGAATATGAGTATAAAAACATCATCAAATTATAAATTTTATGTCTGTATACTTAATGAATACTCCAGCTTTGCTGTAGCTTACCAAGAAGCATATTTCCCTTTGCGTGAGCTTTTCTCACCGCCTCCTAAGCTGGGGCAGCAAATCCACTGCTGAGCCAATTTCTTCCAGTACTTTCCAATTTGGTGATATAACAGGCACGCTTCTCTCTCCCCAACCTCCTGCCCCTGCAGATTCAGAGGTGCTTAGAGTCTGGCCCCAGCTTCATCAGTGACAGAGAATGCTTTAGATCTGAGGTCATTGTCATTTCAGTCCATAGGATTAAGGCCAGTGTGGCAGAAGAGAAGAGCAAAAGGCAAAACAGAGGGGAAAGGGAGACAAACAGAAAGGAAGAGAAGAACCAAAACAAAGCACAGTTGCGGTAAGGCAATGTATTTGAATACATCAGAAAACCACCCCTGCTCTAGTTCTCTTCACACTTAGAAAGGAAATGTTTCCAGACTGAGTTCAGGATTCTTCCAGTGATTACTATCAAAGAATAGAATAAATCTAAAGTTTAACATTATCAGCAAGGTTACTGTTAGGATGACCCTCCGCAGATGCCAAAATGGCCGTCACTGGTTTCTCACAAAACCCCTTCCCCGTCTCTAGGCCAGAATCTCCCCCCCCAACAATGGCCCCTCCCCCTGACTAGAGTCCCCAGTTAGGTCCATCTCGCCAATTTACCCAGGGGCATTACCCACCACCCAATCACCCTGTGCAGAAAGGACCAACCCTAAACGCGTACTTTCAAGCCTCCAACGTCACGAGCGGGGGGACTGAGGGATAAAAGGCCACTCTCACTCGAGTGAGGCGGAGGAGCTGTAACACCTTAACAAAGCTTTCTCCCACGGTGAGCGTCATCAGCCTTTTCCCTTCTCCCTCCCTCCGCGTAAACCTAACAGTTATGGAGGAGGTGTGTATCAGATTCAGATGCACAGAATCTGAAGGCGGAAACCCTAGTTCTGTTTCAGTCACATGGGACTTTGGATGATTTAACTTTTGTATCTCACTGTCTTCACTTGTTAAGTGGGGATAGTAACCCCTGCCACCAGAGGTCAGGATGGTCATGAGCACCAAATAACTGTGTACATAAAAGGTTAAATTCCTATTTCAACCATGAAGGGTTGGGGATTTTGCTTGGTGGTAGAGAGCTTGCCTAGCAAGCACGAGGCCCTGAGTTCAATTCCCAGCACCCCACCCCCCAAAACCCTGTTTTATTTCAACCATGAGCATGGGTTTGTATGCCTATACTTCAGAGATTGAGAACTACAGAACAAACATGCTCAACAAGCAAGATCAAAATGCCACTGAGGTACCTGATTAAATTACATCTGTGTACTCATTTATCTGCACATATTTATACACATCAAATAATAACATGGGGAACCTTAACAGGAACATGAGTATTTTTCAAATATTTGAATTGCTTCCATATAAAAGAGGAATTAACTCTGTTTAGAGTTGTTCCAAGGCAGAACTTCAGCTAGACCAGCAGATAAAAGCTGCAGACAAACAAATTTGGGATCATAATAACAAAGATCTTGCCAGTATTTAGGACTGTTTGAAAATAGGATAATTCACTGTTAAGGGAATGAAATCCCTGAGAGTGAAAAATGCTTAAATTGAAAGGAATAATCAACGATCTGGAGAAGGTCAAATGTTGGATCAGAACACAAGTTCCACTGAGGGCAGGGATATGTGTCTGCTTAGTTCCTTGATGTAACTGTGCCTGAAAGAGTGCCTGGCACTTAGAAGCTACCCAGATATGAAGAATAAAAAAATGAATATACCCTGTGACCACTTGGAATCTAAAACTACAATTTCATGACAGATGTTTGACACCAACTGTCAGTTCTGCTGAGTCTATGTCAGTTCAGAAACTCACTGGGGAGAGATATCGAGGCCACGACCGTTCAAATATTTTCAAGTCAAATGAACAAACACTCAAAAGTGATTCTGTATCCCCAAGTGGGCACCAGAAAATCCTACCTCAGTTACATAGTGACACTGTAGAATGAACGGTAGGTAAAACACCCTACGCAAATCAACACACAAAATCAAACGGGAATTATGGATAAGTGTGTTATTCAGGTACAGTTCCAAGCAGACATGAGGACAAGAATGTTCTCCCAATCATCTGTGTCCCTAATGCTGAGCATAGTACCTAGTACAAACTAGATGCCTAAAACTGCTGAATTCAATTAAACCGCAATTTACACCGATGATTATTAAACTACTACATGCCTTTTCTCTTTAGCATCACAATTCATAGTTATACAGTTATTCATATGTTTATTTTAATTGCTTAAGGTCTAGCTCTCCCACTAAATCATAAATATTAACAAGAGATATCTCTTATTGATTGCTATTATGTAGCACATATATTTGTTGAATGAATTGAAATGGATACTGGAAGTTCATCCTTAAATAATGGTCTACTTGAAACAACTCTAGAACCACAAGATCTTTCATCAGAAGGCATTTACTCACAAGACCCCCAAACAACTGGCTTGCCAAACACTGTTCAAGTAAGCAAGCTGAATGAAAATAACAGAAATTGAATTATTTGGCATTCCAGTGTAACATAAAATAATGTCTAGATTGTTTAAATCCCCTTACTATTCTGCCTTCTCAGCAATAAGAGCTCTACAAAATGGGTACCATACTGTTTTAGTTACTTTTCTCTCATTGTTGGGACAGAATACTCGACACCCAAAGTTAGGGGAAGAAAGGTTTATTAGCTCACAGTCTGCAGAGGTTTCAGTCTATAGTCCGCTGGGTCCGAGGCAGGGCAGCATGGCAGAGGCAGGGCAGGCCCGGCAGCCGACCAACCGGCAGCAAAGTAAAGTGAGGAAATGCAAGGAATGTATGCAAATAAGCAATGCAAACAAGCAGCCAATTAGCCTCTTCCTGTATCTTTTATCTAGGCTACCTGTCTCCAGGGCAGCCCGAACTCCCACCCCCAATCTCAGTCTCACATCCTTGATCCCAGCAGAATGATGCCAAACCGATCAATGGATCAATTTAGTAATCACACACTCTAGATCCAGCTATCTCTTACCACATGAGGCTTTGGGGGGACATCTAGACACAAACCATAACACATACCAAGTACCCATTTGACAGTGTGGGATTAGTGAAGCAACTGATATTAAAGGGAGAAAACTAACCACGTGAGAGAAAGGAGCCATAACAGGCACTGAATACCAGGGTACCAGGAACAGAGTCAGACATGGCTCCATAACTGTTCCACAAAGAACAGCAAAGGCAGGAATTTTCACCCTGACCCTGATGACTTATGACACCAAACACATGAGAAGCAACAGCCTGGGCAAATTAAATCTATGTTTTTTTTAAAAGTTGACCCATAATGAAATGACTGTCACGTTCAAAAATTATAACACACAAACTGGATCATAAGTTTAAGAAAGCCATGACCAGTTTGCTTAAAACTGCCACTTTTGGCTCTCTCTCTTCAATATCCTGGCCAAAGAAAGAAAAGCTCCCAAGCACTGATTCTTTGTATTGTTTACCATGTAGTCTGGGTTCTGTTCATAAATTTTTTCCTACCCCTACATCTTCAAGGGTTCTTCCTATCCTATTCTCCAGTAAATTTAGTGTTTCTGTTCTTGGGACCACATGCTATTAAAAAGCTTTTGCACAGCAAAAGAAATCACCAATAGTGCAGAGCAAAAACCCACAGACTGGGAAAAAAATTTTTGCCAGCTGTCCCTCAGACAAATGTCTAAAATCTAGAATATACAAAGAACTCAAAAAAATCAAAACTTCCAAATTTAAAGACCCAATCCAAAAATGGGCATCTGAAATGAATAAACATTTCTCAGATGAAGAAATAAAAATGGCAAATAAATACATGAAAAAGTGTTCAACATCACTAGTCATTCAGAGATGCAAATCAAAATGTTAAGATTCCATCTCACTCCAAAAAGAACCTCGTTTATGAAAAAATCAACCAATAACAAATGCTGGCGGGGCTGTGGAGAAAAAGGAACCCTCCTTCACTGTTGGTGTGAATGTAGACTGGTCCAGCTACTGTGGAAATCAATATGGAGATTCCTCAAAAAACAACAACTAGAGGTTCCATTTGATTCAGCTATTCCCCTACTGGGGATCTTCCCAGAAGAATTAAAATCATCATAACACAGGGATATATGCACAACCATGTTTATAGCAACACAATTTGTAATAGCTAAATCTTGGAAACAACCTAAATGCCCAACAACCAATGAATGGCTAAAGAAGATACGGTTTTTCTATACAATGGAGTACTACACCACCATAAAAAATGATAAACTAGAGACATTTGTATATAAATGGATGTACCTTGAGAACATACTCTTAAGTGAAATAAACCAGACACTCCTGAGTACACATCAAATTGTTTCTCTGAGATGAGAAACCATAAATTAAATAAGGACAAAGGTGTAATAGATATTATATAAAAGGAAGATAATATTCAAAAGTTAGGAAATCTAGAAACAGAGAAGGGGAAAAAGCAGGAAGGGGAAAAAGAAAAGAAATGGGAAAGGGAAATCATGGAAAAATATGAATAAACCTGTTGTAAATAGGGAGGGAGGGAACAGAAGGGAGGGGTGGGGAAGAGGGGGGAACCAAGATACATCATGTACAGGTACAAAATAAATGTGATGAATGTGATCATTATATGTACAATTTACCAATACATGTTCTTGGTTAAAAATTTAAAACATTTAAAAAATAATAATAACATTGAGAAGTTAAGGGATTAAATTATAGAAAGTGAGAAGATTTAAAAAAAGAAAGAAAGAAAACGCATTAGATAAAGATTCAGATTGGGCTGGTGATGTAGTCTTAGTGGAAAGCATTTGCCTAGTATGTGCAAGCAGCCAGTATAGCAAAATCAACCAACCAATCAATCATTAGACAAACCACTGCTTCCATTTATCATCTCTTACTGACTTATGCATCTGGTAATAACAAGTATATCTTGTATGTTTTCAAAGTTCAATTTTTCCTAAATGACTGAGGGAGAAAACAATGTCTGAGATACTCTCTGTCATACCCTCAATAGATTGCTTTCCTACCTTGTAAGTAAAAGTTAAGAACAAATATATCTGCGTGTGTGAATTACACACCCAAGAACATACAAGAAGTTAGCATATGATAAAGATGGAATTTCAAAATTTATGAGGATGTTGAAATTTTTAAGTAACTGGTGTTTGGGAAAATGACTAGCTATTTGGGAAGCAAAAGCATTTGTGGCTCAAGTTCAGACTTTATACCAAAACAAGTTAAGCCTTTTAAAGTGTGTTATGAAAACCAGAAACCACAAAGACTAAGACATTTAATTACATTAAAAATAACATATGACTAAACATGTAATACATGATAGACAAATGGTTAATTTCAAATATACAAAACGTTTTTAACGTTAGTAAGAATGAAGTCAGTAGAAAAATAATCAAAAAACATAAAAAAGAAGTCCTATACTTCTACAAATGCCCATAAACAGATGAAAACAAAATCAATATTAAACACTAAAGAAATGGTGTTTGTTTCTTGTAATTAGCAATGCAGTGTCGTTATGGAAATACTTGGTAAACGTGAAGTGTAGTTATACTTTCACAGTGCTACTTGACTTCATTTAAAGGTTTCTACTATGAGGAGAAAATACTCAGGTGCTCAAAGACATATACAACATATTCATCTCTCTTATAATCTTAAAAATGTAGAAATCAAATGTCGACAAATTCTGTACTGGATTAAATAAATTATGATATATACATTCTCTTTGTGCACAGCTATCAAAAACTATGTGGATCTCTATTTCATGTCATGGAAAGATGCCTAAATCCTTTGCTGTAATCCTTTGCATCTTTCCATAACATCTAACAGAGATCTATATAATTTCTGATAGCTGTGCACCAAAGACATATATGAAGTGATCCCTCCCTCCCTCCCTCTCTCTCTCCACTTTTAAAGGTTCATGTAATTAGATTGACCTATGGGAAATCCAGAATAATCTCCGTATTTTAAAGTCTACAGCTGTAATAACACCTGTAAAGTCCTTTTACTATGTAAAGTTACATAAACACAGACTGTAGGAGTTAGGGTGTGAATGAATACCCATGAAGGGGGTATTATCCTGTCTAGTGTGGTAAGATAACCACACAGTGTTGGTGATCCTTTTAGGGCTTTCGATGATACCAACACCCTGTTGCACCATGTATGCCATAGGTTCGCCACCACTGCACTAGGATATTGCACATCTGAAATCCAGGAGTCAGCATGTATTTGCTTCATGTAAGAACCTGAAGGCTATAGCCAAAGGAATGAAGGCTACAATGATAAGATGACAGATAGTGAAGGTGACATAGAGGGTAAATTAAACTCCTACAGACATCCATCTGGCAGCTGGGAAAGTCAGACCTTCTAGAGTCACTGGCTGCATAGTGAACACAAGTGTCCACAGACTGCATCCCCCAGTGAGAATGTCAGGTGATGACAGGGATCTATTCCACTAACCGTGAAAAGAAGGCAAAAGACAGCACAAGAATGTGCACTCAAGACTAAAAGAAACGAAAAACATAAGCTGGTTACTTGTGTAGGAAATGGTGAAGAAAGAAAAAGCTGACCAGGGTCTTACTCGTTGGGAGGTAAAATCATGAAGAGCAAAAGCCTTTAAATGTCTTCAGAGTGGAGAAGGCAGCTGACAGAGTGGGCTGGAAAGGTGAATGGACTGCTAAACTTTAATCCCCAAAGATCAGTGGGTGTAATCCTGGCATTCAAGGACACCAGGATGTATTAGCTCTTCTGTGTCATTGCTGACACACCTTCTTTCCCCAGTTTTCTCTTCGGGCTCTCACTTGGGACACCAACTTTTAAATCAGTATTATTGTCCTACTCCTTCCCTTTCACCTCTTTGTTTTGAATCAATCTAAATTAAACAAAAATTGATTCACAGGTCTTTTACTACTCCTTACTCTATATTACAAATCTCCAAATTATATTTTTTACTACTACACTTTAAATTATGGAAATCTGAAAGCTGATTTTATCAAAGGACTTTCCTTACCACTTTACATGTCCAAAGACCAGGAGCATGATTCTAATTACAGTCCCACTAGCAATTATACTCATATTTTTAAAAGTCCTTTAAAGAGAATTCTTCACTAAACAGAAACAAATCACCAAAAACATCAACAGCTTCAGTGTCCTGCTGGAGTTGTAAGGATTGGTTTCTTTTTTTTTCTTTTTTACTTGCTTTCCCTGTAATATGTTTATCTGCTATGAAATACTAGCATCAAGTAGATTCAGTATCCAAGGCTTTGCAACTATGAAGTTGATTTAATAATCAAAATTGAGGCTGGGGGTGTAGCTCAGTGGTAGTAGAATGTTTGCCGAGAATGCACAATGCCCTCAGTTCAATTCCTAGAACCACATATGCAAACAAAAAGTCAAAATTGTTATATTCTCTATAGAAACTCTGGTAGCCTACTGGATCTACTCACTATAAATTCGAGAATTCAAATGTATGTTTAAGTAGGCTTTTCTTCATCAAAAGCAGTTAGTGCCATAGGGAAGAAAGTATCAGCCTGCACAAAGAATATCTATGTGCTTAGGGGATGTGAGAGGGTGTATAAGCAGCTTCTAACTGGTGGTTTCAATTTTCTATTTTCTACAACACTTTCTTCTCTCCCATCATTTCAGTATAATCATTTTTACCAAGATTAGTTACAACTTATCTCAATTGCACTACATAACTTTTTATTCCTATCTCGACTTTTCAGCTGTATTTGTCACTATTGACCATCCACTCTTTGAAAAATTCCTTCCTTGCCTCCCCCAGTACATCTTCTTAGTTTTCCCTAAGGATCAGTAGTCTTCCAAGCACCTAAATTCAGATTTCTATCTCAGTTCTAGCAGTTATAAATCTCCAGGTTAACTCAATGTATACTGTTGGTGTTTTCAGCTTCCCAATGTGAGTTGGCGATTGTTTTCAAACATGTTACAAATTCTCTCTTACATCTCCCTTCAAGAAGTGGAGCTTAATTTTCCTTCCCTTGTGAGTTGGACTTAGAGACTTATTTCTAATAAACTGTGGCATAAGTGACAATGAGATTAGGACACTAAAGGCACTGTGGCTTTCCCTTTGTTCTACTGGGTAACATGCTAGGGGAAGCCAGCTATCATGTTACAGGGCACTGATGCAGTCTGGTAGACAGGCCCACATGGTAAGAAACTGAGGCCTCTAGAGCCAGCAGCCACGTAAGTAGCCCATCTTAGAAGTGGGTTCTCCAGGCATTGTGACACTGAGCACCAGAACCACCCAAATTGCGACCCACAGAAACTGGTGTAACAAACGTTTAAAAATCACTAAGTTTTGATATCGTCTGTTATGTAAGAATAGACAATTAAAACACTGGTATAACCAATAGCGTATATCCTCTCTGAAATTTCACATGTTGTTTTAAATTTCTGGCTTGACTCCCTAAAATATGAATGCCAATGTTTCCTGAGCTAATCACTGGCTGGCATTCTTTGGAATTAACTTTTTAAAATACTTTATATTTCTAAATGTTTATTAATATATGTTTGCAAGTACATAATAATTACATTCATTGTGGGGCGTTGATACATATATATAACACATCTTATTTCTTTTTACTTTCCCTTCCCTCCTTTCAATTTTTAAAACATTAAATGCTAAAAGATCAAAGTTTTAATTACAACACAATTTTAATGGTTTATGGCATACACCAGTCAACTTTTCATTCTCCACAATATAGTTCATACATTTCAACCACCAAACAGATATTTGGCTTAAATAAATATTGTATGTTTTCTATATATAAATTATCTCATGTGTTCCTGCTCTCTCATTCCCTTCCCCAGCTAAATAATTCCAGGAGTAAGGAAATGGAGGTACACTATCATGACCAAATTTATACAGCTAGTAATAGTAGACCCAAGACTCAAACCATATAGTTTCAAATCACTATGCTATCCTGTCTCTCATAGTATGTATATCTGATGACACTGTAAGAACTTCAGTATACAAAGAAGTTCTCAAATTCACCAGTATAGTTAAATGGCCTTCTGCTGAGCTGATATTAACTTCTATAGTATATTAGTTAAGTATCACCCGTTTTATGTAGTGAACAAAAAGTGTTTATACACACCCACAAAACAATGTCTTCTTTAGAGAATGGAC
The DNA here is from genome assembly GCA_004026905.1 of Hystrix cristata. Classification (NCBI taxonomy): domain Eukaryota; kingdom Metazoa; phylum Chordata; class Mammalia; order Rodentia; family Hystricidae; genus Hystrix; species Hystrix cristata. Next base: position 12,756 of record PVJO010032207.1, read on the forward strand.
CAGGTGGCACACACAATCAGCAAGATTCTAGTGAACTCTCTATAGTTTTATTTTTTATTTATTTTTTTGAGGGGGGATCCTGAGGCTTGAACTCTAGGCTTTGTGCTTGCTAGGCAAGCACTCTACCACTGAGCTAAATCCCTACCCCCACTTTTTTTTTTGTTTGTTTTTTGGTTTTTTGAGATAGGGTCTCACTATGTAGTTCAGACCGGCCTTGAACTTGCTATGTGGCCTAGGCTGGCCTTGAATTCACAGCAATCCTCCGGCCTCAGCCTCCCAGCACTGGGATTACAGGCATGTGCCACCATGCCCAGGTATAGGTAGCTTTATAATATGTACTATTAGGCCCAGGTATGTAATCTACAAATTGGTTCATTAGCCCTATATTCCAAAATGATGAACACATCATCTTCTATTTGGAGGGGAAAAATAAGACCCAAAACAAAACAAAGAAACATTAATCAAAATCACAGTGGGAAATTTTTATTAACTTACATTGACATTTTAAATTTTGTCTGCCAAGTCCTTATTAACTTAGTATAAACCTATAGGTGTTTCTTAATAACACAGAATCATGAAGACTTGCAGTTATTAGGGTTCTGTAATGATTAAACCAACATTCATTTAAACAAGTTATTTCACTGAAATACTTAAAAGAATATTCTG
>PVJO010032208.1:0-13469 GCA_004026905.1 Hystrix cristata
TAACCATGTTGATTATGATCATTATGTATACAATGTACCAATACATGTTCTTGGTAAAAATAAAAAAAAATCTTTAATGAAATTGAAAAGGAAGCAGTACTTCCAAAATCATTCCTGGAAGCAAGCATTACCCTGATACTAAAACCAGAAAAGGATCCAACTGAAAAAGAGAACTACAGTCCAATGTCCTTAATGAACATAGATGCAAAAATTCTAAACAAGATACTAGCAAACAGAATTCAATGAATTATCAAGAAGATCATACACTACGACCAAGTAGAATTTATCCCAGGGATGCAGAGATGGTTCAACATATGCAAATCAATATATTAAACAAACCATATCAACAGCGACAAAGACAAACATCACATGATTATGATCATCTCAATAGATGCAGAAAAAGCACTTGACAAAGTCCAACACCCATTCATGATTAAAAAAACACTACAGAAAATAGGAATAGACAGTGTATATCTAAATGTGATAAAAGCCATATATGATACCAACGACCAGCATCACACTAAATGGACAGAAACTGGAAGCTTTCACACTAAAATCTGGAACAAGACAAGGATACCCATTGTCACCACTATTATTCAACATAGTTCTAGAAACATTAGCCAGATCAATTAGACAAGAGAAAGAAATAAAAGCAATAAAGATAGGAAAGGGAGAACTTAAATTAACATTATTTGAAGATGACAAGATACTCTACATAGAAGGCCCCAAAAATTCTGCAAAAAATATTCTAGATTTAATAACTAAATTCAGTGGCATAGCTGGATACAAAGTCAACACCCAAATGTCAATAGCATTCCTATATACAAATAACAAACTCACTGAGAAAGAAATAAAAGAAGATATACTTTTCACAATCATATCAAAAAAAATGAAATACTTAGGAATTTATGTAACAGAGGAAGTAAAAGAACTTTACATCGAAAACTACAGTTTTCTAAAAAAGGAAATTGAAAGTGATATCAAAAAATGGAAAGATATACCATGTTCCAGGGTAGGAAGAACTAACATAGTGAAAATGGCCATACTTCCTAAATTACTACACAGATTTAATGCCATTACAATGAAAATACCATTAACATACTTCATAGAATTAGAAAGGACAATCACTAAATTTATTTGGAACCAGAAGAGACCAAGAATAGCTAAAACAATCCTAGGCAACAGGAACAAGGTGGGTAGCATCACAATCCCTGACCTGAAACTATACTATAAAGCATACTGTGATAAAAACAGCATGGTACTGGCAAAAAGACAGACCCGAGGATCGGTGGAACAGATTAGAAGATGCAGAAATAACTCTAAACGCACTCAAATACCTCATCTTTGACAAAGGATCCAAACACCCTCATTAGAAGAAAGATAGCCTCTTCAACAAATGGTGTTGGCAAAATTGGTTTGCCACATGCTGAAAACTAAAACTAGATACATGTCTCTCACCATGTACTAAACTAAAATTTAAGTGAGTCAAAGATCTAAACATTAAAACAGAAACCCTAAATCTACTGAAGTGTAGAATAGGAAAAACTCTCGAAGACATAGAGGTAGGAAAAAATTTTATGAACTGAACCCAGACTGCACAGGAAACAATACAAAGCATCAGTGCTTGGCACCACATCCTATTAAAAGGCTTCTGCACAGCAAAAGAAATTACCAATAGAGCAGAGCAAAAACCCACAGACTGGAAAAAAATTTTGCCAGCTGTCCCTCAGACAAAGGTCTAACATCTAGAATATACAAAGAACTCAAAAACATCAAACCTCCCAAATTTAAAGACCCAATCCAAAAATGGGCATCTAAAATTAATAAACATTTCTCAGATGAAGAAATAAAAATGGCAAATAAATACATGAAAAAGTGTTCAACATCACTAGTCATTCGAGAGATGCAAATCAAAACAACATTAAGATTCCACTCCACTCCAGACAGAACAGCAATTATCAAAAAATCAACCAATAACAAATGCTGGTGGGGCTGTCGGAAAAAAGGAAACCTCCTCCACTTTTGGTGGGAATGTAGATTGGTGCAGCCACTGTGGAAATCAGTATGAAGATTCCTCAAAAAACTACAAGTAGAGGTTCCATTTGATCCAGCTATTCCTCACTGGGCATCTTCCCAGAAGAATTAAAATCATTATACCACAGCAATATATGCACAACTATGTTTATAGCAACACAATTTGTAATAGCTAAGTTTTGGAAACAACCTAAATGTGCCACAACTAATGACTGGCTAAAGAAAATGTGGTTTTTCTACACAATGGAGTACTACTCTGCATAAAAAGGATAAACCAGAGACATTGTAAGTAAATGGATGCACCTTAAGAACATACTCTTAAGTGAAATAAATCAGACACTCATGAGTGCACATTAAATTGTTTCTCTGACATGAGAAACCATAAGTGTAAATCAGGACAAACAGGTGTAATATGTAAAAAAAAAAAAAGATAATATTCAAAAGAGAGGAGAACTAGAAAGAGAAAAAGGGGGAAAAGAAGGAAGAGAAAAAGGAAAGAAAGGGGAAAGGGAAAAAATGGAAAAATATAAATAAACCTGCTGCAAATAGGGAAATGGGAGCAGGAGGGAGGGGTGAGGAAGACAGGGAAAATCCAATATACATCATGTACAGGTACAAAATAACTATGATGAATGTGACCATTATGTATACAATGTACCAATACATCCTCTTGGTAAAAAGTAAAAAAACAAAAATAAAAAAAAGAGGATGACCACCTGGACAAAGCAGGACCATTTCCTCAGTCAAGGGTATACAAATAGCTGTGCTCCCCTGCTAGAACCTCCAAAGAAGAAAACTGAAAAGGAATACAAAAAATTTAAGAATAAATATGAACACGATATATCTAATAAGAGACCTTCATAAAGAGTACACAGAAACCTAACTAAATAACAAGAAGAAATAAAACCCAATCATATGATGGCCAAAAGATCTAAATAAACAAGCCTGTAAGAAAGATAGGAAAATGCCCAACAAGCATATGAAAAATTATTAATACCATCAATATTGATAATCATTGTTGATCCATCTTTATTAGGCTGCTCATCATTACATGAAAGATTAAGTAAAGACCACAATTAGATGTTGCTACAACCACACTAGGATGGTTATCATCAAAAAGGAGAAATAATAAAGTGTTGCAAAGAAAGTGGAAAAAATGGGAAGTGGTGCAGCCATTTTGAAAAAAGTGTCTGCCAAATCTTCTAAAATCCAAGATAGAGTTACCATAAGATTCTAAAATTCACATTTAGTTACACAACAAAAAAATAAAAGCGTACCAACAGAAAACTAGTTAATGAATGTTAATAAATAACATCCTTCATAACATGCAAAAGATAGGAAAAATATGTCTATTCACTTAATAATGAATAAAGAAATATGCCATATGTACACAATGAAATGAATTTTAACAGTTACAAGGAATAAAATACTGATACATGCTATTACATGGATGAGGCTTTGAGTATTATATAAGCATGGAAGCTAATCACAGAGCACTATATATCGTATGGTATCATTTTTATGAAATGACCAAAATAAATAAACCTCTAAAGAGAGGAGGCAATTTAGTAGTTATGAAGGTCTGAGGAATGTGGAATAGTTAAAGGTATAAAGTTCATTTCTGGGATGCTTAATTGTTCTAAATTTGATTATACTGAAGAGTCTACAGTTCTGCAATTGTACTATGAACTGCTGAAGTAAGTCCTTAAAATTGATAAAGTGTATGACTTATTATTCACATACCAACTATCTTTGTACAATAAATGGATAGAAGCATCCTATGTGAAAAAAAAAAAGTGCTGATCACCAATGTTATGACTGCATTTCTAGTAGCTATGTGGAAAAGTCACATGTCACTTGCCTCTCTATTTTTCTTTCAACTTATCACTGTTCTTGACTACTCCAAAAACTATCATACACAGGTGCACTGCAGGTATACGATCATAAAACTCTAACTGTAGAAGGGCACTCGCAAGTCAACACCACAGAAATATGAGGTCACCTGGGTTTGGCTTTTTACACTGACTTCCAGATCTTCTGACTGTTCTTTTATATATTTACTTTGCTGTGTGCAAGTTATATTTTAACTAAGTGCTAATCTGCCCTTGGACATCCAGAGCAGTAGGAGCATGATCTGAAAGGAAAGACAAATTTCACCAGGATGTCTATGAAACTGACCGCAGTTCTGTTGCTCCTTCAGCTGAACAGTTATGTTGGCCCTGGGAGCTGTGGAAAGGTGCTGGTGTGGCCCATGGAATACAGCCACTGGATCAATTTAAAGACAGTCCTGGATGTACTTGTCCAAAAGGGCCACGAGGTGACTGTTTTGAGATCTTCAGCCACCGTATCTTTTGATGCTGATACACAGTCTGGTATTAAATTTGAGACTTACTCTACATCATTATCTGTAAGTGACTTCGAGCATATTTTTTCAGAAGGTCTCATGAAAGTGGTTTATGAGCTACCAAAAGAACCGACTTGGAAATATTTTTCAGTGTTTCAAGAATTATCATGGCAATTTTCCGATTACTATAGAACTCTCTGTGAAGAGGTAGTTACGAACAAGGAACTTATGACAAAACTACAGGAATCAAGGTTTGATATCATCTTTGGAGATGCCTTCATACCCTGTACTGACCTGCTGGCCGAGCTGCTGGACCTGCCCTTTGTGTACACCCACCGTTTCTTTGCTGGCTACACGTACGAGAAGTACAGTGGAGCACTGCCGCTCCCTCCGTCCTATGTGCCTGTTTCTCTGTCAGAGTTAAGTGACCAAATGACATTCATGGACAGGGTGAAAAACATGGTGTGGGTGCTTTACTTTGATATTTGGTTTCAAACGTTTCATGAGGAGAAATGGAATCAGTTTTACAGCAAAGTATTAGGTAAGTTCTGTTTCTAGTTGGTATTTTGAACTTCTAACTTTTCTGTGCCTTCGATGGTCTGCTTGAAAGAAAATAACATCAGAGGAATTCATCTTTCATAGATGTAATGATGGAATAAAGGTTAAAAAAAAATCAAATAATCTGCACACCACCCTGCACCGTGTTTCTCAGATGTGGCATGTACTCTTACTTTTGCGTTTCACTCCATTTTTCTTTGGTCCATATTTGCTTTGCAGATCTGGTTTTTCCCATACCCATTTATCTTACTTTCTTTTTTTTAATAAACTTTTTGGCACCATAAATAAAAATGTGTATAAAATTCAAAATATTCTACAAAAGCTGACCATATACTTCTATTAGTAAGTCTGGCCAGAACTTGCACAGAACTCTTTAGGAAGTCATGCATTACTAATGTAGACCACTGAGGATTTCTGTTAGCAGTTGTACACATTTCTAGTATTTTATCATCCTTATTTCATCTTTGAAAACAGTATTTTTAAACATCCCTATATGTCTCGATGGATAGATATATTTAAAATGATAAATTTCACACATATTGGTATCTTTGTGCAACACTGAGGAAAGTTTCCTTTAATGTAGATTAATTACAAACTAAAATATTTTATTACCATATTTGATGAATTCCTCACAGCTGGTGGATAGAGTCTCTATCCTGGAGAGCAAATATTTAAATTGAACCTTACATTATTTCACTTTAAACAAACCATCTGTTTAAAGACTTATAATGTTGAAGTGTGGGCATGTGAGATATTAATCTAGTTTTTAAAATCTATTATTATGGATTCTTAATTCTCTTTATTAGAGAAAAACTAATAGTGAAACTTAATTTCTATTTCTATACTCTAAAGCTTCACCAGCTTTTACTTGAAAATGTATTTAACTAATAACTAAATATTAACGTCTTAACATAAACCAAACTTAGCAAGTAGGTACAGAGAATTTAGCCACACTGAAAATTCACTCAGTTCACAGAGAAGCGAGGGTCAAGTTTCTACCTTCTACACGGTACAAACCAAATGGAGTGTTCTCAAGGTTTATCCATGAGTATTATTGGACAAAATGATAAAGCAATGGAAATATTTCTTTGGTTTTGACTTGGTATTTAGACAACTTTAGAGAGAATGCAAATATAAATAAACTGGCTTACTTAGACATTTATGCCTTTCAATATACTGAGGTGAGTTACTAGATGTAGTTCTCACAAATATCTTAAATAAATATCTCAAGCAATGAATTTCATAATCTGCACATAAATGAGTATCAAATATGCAATGCATGTATACCACACATGCTTTGTACACATAATACATAGATGTATATATATGAACATAAATTAGTATCATCAAAACACAGACACTTTTAAACATCTTCTGCTACATTGTTGAAAAGTCTTTCAGAAATTTACTTGGCATATTCATATTCACCTGGCAATCATTTCACATTTAATAACTTTAGTGTTCTTTTTACTCTTCAGGAAGACCCACCACATTATTTGAGATGATGGGGAAAGCAGATATATGGCTCATTCGAACCTACTGGGATGTGGAATTTCCTCGCCCATCCTTACCCAATTTTGATTTCGTGGGAGGACTTCACTGCAAACCTGCCAAACCCCTGCCTAAGGTAAACTTTTTCCAGCTTCTTTGGTTCTGTTTAGTATGATCCTTCAACAGGAAGTATTCCATGATATTCATTCAAAATATCTGATTTATAGTAACAAAGTTATAGGAAATGGGGAAATGAGACCTACAAACAGAAATTCTTACATATATTTTCCATCACAAGTAGGTGAATTTTACTTTTGTTAATCATAAAAGTAAACCTGAAGATTTCAACACTGATAGTTAAACAAAGGTATCACAGTGTTAAACCACACAACTAAATTATCACCCTCCATTCCAAATATACTGATAGGTGCCTGGCATATCCTACAGGGGAGTGCTGGGTACCGAGAGAAACAGAATAGGCACAGTGTCTGCCCCAAAGCAGTTCATTCTACTTCAGAAGACAGACTGTAAAAAAAGTTATCGAAATCATGTGAAAATGTTACAGTAATGAAAGACCATAGGTGTTGCCTGGCTACAACAAGACCGTAGGAGCCTTTAGGAAAATTCCCTTTGGGAATGTGGCTCTACTCACCACAGCTGCCTGACACAGTGGAAAGAGAAAATGCAGAGCACAGACCTGTGTACTTTAACAATGCCTTATTAATTTCTACCACTTGTATTTGAAATCTGCCCCCTTAGTTCACCATTAGAAAGATATTCTTCAAGCATATAGAATGACATTCCTTATGAAGAAACATAAGAATATGTTAAATATTACTTTATACAAATAAAAATGAAAAATTTTTACTGAACTACTAAACACTATTGAATGGTTTTAAGAACATTTTGTCATCTGTCTTATTCAGAGTAAGGTAATATTGAATCTTATTCAAAATTTAAAAGCTAATATCTGTTTCTAAGGCAATTGTGGCTATATAAAAGCAAAATTAAGATTAATGGAAGTTAAAAGCCAGGAGTGGTGACTCATGCCTGTAATCTCAGCACTGTAATCCAACTGAGGCAGGAGGATCACAGTGAATTTGAGGCCAGCCTGGCTACATAGTGAGTTCAAGCCCAGACTGAACTATATAGTGAAACCCTGTCTCAAAACAAAGCAAAACAAACAAAAAAAAAAGGATTAATACAAGTTGCATGAAGTCAACTCAATTTTTAAAAAATTTCAGTATCAACAAAAGAGGCAAGAGAGGAGGTATAAAAGGAGGACAAGAAAAAGAATTAATAGAAACTGAAGCATTGTGCCCAAGTATCAAAATGTCACACTATATTCCATGAACGTGTTACGAGTGTTATAAATGAGTTTCTTAAATTTTGGTGAAACAGAAAAGCAAATTTTCATGTATCTCCACTTGCTTCATGATAAATTCATGTGAAATAATACCCAGAAAAATAACTAAGGTGTGTATAATCAATATTCACAGCAGTTATTCATAAAAGATACATTGGAAGCAATTTAGGTATGTAACATGGGGGTATGATTTAAAAACAAACTATTATAATCATTTAACTGGCAATATTAAATCATACTGTCAGCAATGCTAAAAACAAACTTCAAAACTGAGGAGCAAATGATTAATATAATAAGATTAGTGTTCTCAAGGAGGATAAAAATGTATATGCAATAGAATCACAATTTTCTAAATGTATGTCACACACGCATTTTCTGTGTGTGCTGGGGATTCAATGCAGAGCTTCTCCTGTGCTTGGCAAACCTCTACCAGGAATTACACCCCTAGCCCATGTATATGCATTGAGTTTTACGAATAGAATTTTTAAAAAGAAATACAAATTTCTTTTTAGATGTGTTTGCTAGGGATTGAACACAGGGCTTTGAACATGCTGAGCATGCACCCTACCCCTGAATTATACCTCCAACCCTAACAATATACAAATTTCAAGCCAGGGACATCTTTGCATAAAGATTATCTCTTTTACACTTTATAATTTCTAAATGTTTTGCAGTGAGCTTTTTTGAATTTCATAAGGATGTTTCAGAAAGAGAATGTCCAGTCCATGTCAGTGATTAATCTTTAAAAAGAGGTTTAGTAATTAGTATTATAGCGAAACAGTTTTTTACAACATGGAGAGTTAAAACACAGAATAAAAGTGGCTTTAAATAATGCTACAGGTTAAAGGATTCACAGAGAAAAATACATGCACCACGTGAGTCACAGGCAGAACACTTTCTGAATGAGGCTGCTGCTAGCAGTAAAAATTCCAATTTTGGTGAATGCTAGACAGTAGGAGTCAGTAAGGAGAATGTGAAAAGATTAGGAAGAAAATGATTAGGAAGACAAATATACTGCTTAATTTAGTAGAGTTGGGTAATGTTCTCCGTTTGATTATTTTGAGCGAGGGACTCTCTGTGTAGTTCAGGCGGACCTTGAACTCACTGTGTCACCCAGGCTGTTCTTAAACTTTCTGTGACCCTCCTGCCTTAGTCCCTTGAGTGCTGAGAGTACATGTTGCAACACCACTCTCTGTAAGTTTGGTAATTAACGTATGGGAAAATTTTATTAAAAACAGAAAGCACAAAGGGAAAAATACATCCAAAACAGAAAGAACAAAAAGTAATGTGGATATGGTTCTGAAATTTGGGGACTTCTATTTTAGTTTTTGATGGTACAGTTTGTTGAAAAAAGGTAGAATAAGTCTCGTAAAGAATATATAAGGGAATAAAAAATATTTAAGGGAAAAAATGGTTTGTAAATAGCAAAGCTTTAGTAAATAAGAAGGGAGGAGGGTTGAAGGGAGGGGAGGGGAATGGAAAAAAAGAAGCAGCGAGATATATCATATACAGCTACAAATCCCCTATGATGAATGTTATCACTATGTACATCTAAAATGTACCATTAAAATAAATTTAAAAAAAAAAAGGATATATAAGACAGTTGGGCCTGAAGTACATGCCTATAACCCAGCACTCTGGGAGGCTAAGGCAAAAGGGTCACAAGTTCAAGGCCATTCTGGGCAACTTAGCGATTTAGCAAGACCCTGTTTCAAAATTTTAAAAATAAAAAAAAAAATAAAATGGGCTAGGCATGTAGCTCAGTGCAAAAGCCCTCAGCAGATAGATAGTTATAGATACATAGATATATATGACCACTTATTATAGTATTCCTAAAGAATTCAAGACAAAAAATTTCTTCTGCCAAAAGCTTTCTGAATACGAAGTGAGCTCCTAGCAAGTGAAGAGAACTGAACCACTGAAAGGCCTCATGGACATTCCTTATGTGGTACCAGTTCTTCCTGTAAGACACAGAGAGCCAATGATCAGCCTCCCTCACAGCTTGATACACACGGCACATTCTACTGGGGCATCGATTTAACAGTGCTACAGGGCAAAAAGTGTCATCAGTAAACACGGGCAGAAGTCTTCTCACTCAAACACATATTCATGCATGTGTTCTTCCTGAGAATTAATAGGACTCTCAGGATCGTTTCACAGAAATTCTAAGTCACAATGCCAGGCTCTTGAATTTCAATGATTCTTAAACTTCCAAGAATAAAGAATAATTTCGAGGAGAAGTTTAGGAAATTCTGAAAAGTAATTGAGTTAATTTATGAAGTGTTTTAGAGCAGAGGAAAAGATTATTACAAAGTCATCTCATTTTTAACTTAATTTTTCTTCATACTTGTGATCGGAAAAATAAACAGTCATTGACAACATCTGACAAATTTCCAAATAATGTGCCTTAAATAAAGGTGAGTGATTTAGCAGAACTACATAAATGAATAACTAAAGATGAAGTAAGGTGCCAGACTATGCCTCCTTCCAGGAATATGAATCAATATAAATAAAATGATAAAATAACTATTCTGGGCATAAGTTTTCTAACAATGTCTACTTCATTACATTTAAATTTTAAAAACTTTATGATGCAGGTCAATGAGTTTAAAGACATATGGCGGATTTTATCAGGGACTATCTAAAACTGCATAAGGACCACTGTCATGAGGTTTTGCAAGAGGGAAGAGACACTGGGCTCACTCCTGCACACACGGAGAGAAGGGCTTAATAGCCAAGGTGCAGGGCGGGAATCAAAAATTACTAAGAATGAACATCTTGGCTTGGGTGAGATTCCGGCCAAACCAATGTAAGAGGATTCTTGTTGAAAGCAGAACAGGGTGTTTAAGCACCATTTAGGCAAGGTGTGAGAAAGTGAAGAACATGATTCCATACCCAGCATGACCAGATATTGAAAGTTAAGGATGGTGGTTTAGCCCAACACAGCAGGATTCCAGCTAAAATTAAACATAGCAAGAGAAATACAAGAGTCCAATGTCAACAGTTAGAGGCAAAGAAAGGCTAGAAGAGCCCAACCAGAGTTTGGCCAACAAGAACATCTTCATCGCTCCTCTCTCTTAGTCAGTGAAAGCAGAGCTACTCTTGCATCCTCTGAACAATATAAATCTGTTTGCTTATTTTATCACTTTCTGTTTCTTCGAGACTAGCTCAGCCTTTTCTCAGATGTAGCAGTAGGGAATATCTGTTGAATGCTGCATGGTGTAATCATTCAGTTATTTAACCAGGAAAATCTCCATGAAAACAAAACAAAATCAAAGAAGAGTCTTTGCAATCTGATTGGATGTGTGTTTAATGAGTTGAGGGCAGCCAACTGAGATTTCTAGACTTGAGACCATTAAGGGTAAAAGGTTGAGTGTCTTTAGTGATGACATAGACAGTCACGGTTATATCTCAGAACACAGTAAAAGGAGGAGCCCAGCTCCACATTGTGAAACCTCTTAGTGACACAATAAGTATTAGAAAAGTTCAGGACATTATATTCTATAGACCAAGTTAGGAGAACAGCACAAAATTTGGAAATGTTAGTTTGGGTGACTTGCAGCTGCCATGTTAAAATGCAGTCAATTGTTACAATATTATTTTCCTCTTGGCCAATAATGCCACCAAAAAAAAAAAACAAAAAAAAAGTGTCACCCGGGACAGACTCCCCTTTCCACCAGTCCTAGCTTTGCCAATAAAGGCGACCAGCAAGGATGGAGTGGGAGGGAAAATAAGTAGGATCCAGATGTGCCACTTACAGGAACCTAATAAACTTGATGAATGTGAACATTATATGTGATAAAGATGAGCTAAGTTTGATGACATCAATAAAAATAAAAATTAGGAGGAGGGAATTAGAAGAGGAGGGAGGGAAGGGAGCAAATTTTGTTATCCATACTCACTCCCAAGATGATTGTAAAATGCATGTACTACAAACATGTACAAATAAAATTTTTAAAAGTAAAATAAAAATACAGTGAGTTTTCAAACAAGAAGGCCATAAATACAATCTTTCTACATCTTGTCATTTATTCTCAGGTAATTAATTCTTCTGATTGATGTAGAGTTAGCAATTTCTGAAATGGTCGATTGTAAAGTTCTAGTTAGAGTCCATTTGATAACAAAGTGTTCCTGGGACACATTTAAACTTATGGTTGTTTCATCATACTACAATTTTTTATGTTTTTAAAGGAACAAATATAGTAAGCTTAAAAGTACAAGTCCGAAGCATATAAATACATAGTTAGATTAACTAGTGTTTCAGTAACTAATCCTTCTGAGAAATGGGCTAGATATTTAATAAAAATACATGACTTAATTTAACAGACTGTATACCTGAGGAATCAAGTTACCAAAAAGATTTTGGAAACTGTTTTTAGGGAGATGTATCAAACAAGCCTAGACAAAATATTACATTATTTCCCTGTTAAACCAGTGTGACTGGTAAATCCAGGTAGAATAAAAACATAAGTGCATAATGTACTTAATGCCGCTCAGAGAAAAATACTTATTTCAACTGGAAAAAGAACATCAAACTAATTTTACTTACCTTGATACACCATATTAACAGAGCCAAGAACAAAAATCATATGATCATTTCAATAGATGCAGAAAAGGCATTTGACAAGGTCCAACACCCATCATGATAAAAACCCTGCAGAAAACTTGAATAGATGATCTTTATCTCAATCTGATAAAAGCCATCTATGACAAACCAACAGCCAACATCATACTAAATAGTCAGAAACACAAAGCTTTCACTCTAAAATCCAGAACAAGACAAGGATGTCCACTCTCACCACTCTTATTCAATATAGTTCTGGAAACATTAGCCAGAGCAGTTGATCAAGAGAAAGAAATAAAAGGAATAAGGATAGGAAAAGAATTTAAATTATCATTATTTGCAGATGACATGATACCCTATGTAGAGAACCCCAGAAACATCACCAAAAGACTTTTAGTTTTAATAACCAAATTCAGTAGCAGAGCTGCGTACAAAGTCAGTACTCAGAAATCAATAACATTCCTTTACACAAACAACAGACCCACCAAGAGAGAAATTAGGGAAACCACACCTTTCACAATAGCATCCAAAAAAGTGAAGTACCTAGGAATCAATCTAACAAAGGAAGTAAAAGCTCTATACATCAAAAATTACAGTACTTTGAAAAAGGAGATTGAGGAAGATATGAGAAAATGGAAAGATATTCCTTGTTCTTGGGTAGGAAGAACCAATATAGTGAAAATGGCCATACTACCAAAACTGTTACACAGATTTAATGAAATCCCAATTAAAATATCAATAGCATACCTCACAGATTTGGAGAAAACAATCCCAAAATTCATTTTGAATCAAAAAAAAACCTAGAATAGCAAAAGCAATTCTGGGCAACAAAAGCAAAGCAGGGGCCATCACAATCTCTGACTTGAAATTATATTACAAAGCTACTATAATAGAAACGGCATGGTACTGGCAAAAAAAAAAAAAACCCAGACCCAAGGACCAATGGAATAGATTAGAAGATGCAGAAACTTGTCCAAATACACTCAGTCACCTTATCTTTGACAAAGAGGCCAAACAACCTCACTGGAAGAAAGGCAGCCTCTTTAAAAAGTGGTGCTGGAAAAACTGGCTACACATGCTGAGGATTAAAACTAGACCCGTATCTTGCCCCA
>PVJO010032209.1:0-13462 GCA_004026905.1 Hystrix cristata
ATAACATTCATCATAGGGAATTTGTACCAATGCATGATATATCTTGCTGCTGCTTTTTTTCCATTCCCCTTCCCTCCCTCCAACGCCTCCTCCCTCCCTATTTACAAAAGCTTTGTTTCCTTTTTTTTTCCTTCCATTCTTTTTTCTCTTATCCTCAGTTCCTTTTTCACTGTGTTTTTTATCACAGCTTGTAAATATACTCACAAAGAGGACTTCCACCTGCTTTAGAAAGTGCCGAGAGCCAGGCGTGGTGGTGCACACCCATAATCTCAGCGTTTGGTCAAAGCCAAGGCAGGACGATTGCGGAGGAGAGTTTGAGGTCAGGCTGGATTACATAGTGAATTCAAGGCCAGCCTGAACTCTACATAGTGACATCCTGTCTCAAAAAACTGAAAAAAAAAAAAAACCAAGAATGATGCCAGGTAACATATACCTGTATCTCAGCATTCAGGAAGCAAAGGCAGGAGGATCACTTCAAGTTCGAGGCCAGCCAGGGCTACATAGTGATAGCCTGTTTTAAAAAAAAAAAGAATGATGGGATAAGTGTGTCTGAAGTGAGGAGGAAAGGGATTAATTGCAATGTGTTTTTTACTGTTTTGTTTTGTTTTGTTTTTTGAGGCAGGGTTTTGCTGTGTGTTCCAGGCTAGCCTTGAACTCACTATGTAGCCCATGCTGGCCTTGAATTCATGGCAGTCCTGCCTCAGCACTTCACAAGGGCTGGGATTACAGGCATCCACCACCACGCCTTTTTTTTTTTTTTTTTTTTTTTTTTTGGTGCCAGGGATGGAACTCAAGAGTTCCAGGCAAACACTCTTAACCACTGAGCTAAATCCCCAGCCTGGCATTTTTATTTTTAATTTAAACATTCGCCATGTATTTCGATCACCTTTGTATGCTCAGTTTAGTCCTCTGGAATCCCAGATTCATACAAGTTAAATACAAACCTTTTCGTCAAAGATTGTCAAACATATAAACAAAGCTCTAAGAATCAAAAGAAATAATAATAGATCTTCAGATGTTAACCACAATATAAAATGTAACAGTTTTAAGAGAATAAAAGAATCACAAAGTGAAAACCAATAAGAAATTTTCACAAATAAGCAAATGTGAAAAATAACTAAGTAGAATTTTTACAAATGAAGAATTATTGAAATCAAAATTGTAGGGTTAGATACAGATGAAGAGATAATTAGTAAATCAGAACCAGATATGACAACTCTTCAGTCCGCCAGGTGTGGTGATGTGCGCTTGTAGTCCTTGCTACTCACAAGGCTTAGATCTCTTGAACCAAGGAGTTAGAGGTCAGCCTGGGCAGCATAGTGAGACCCTGCCACAAAAAAAACAAAACAAAACAAAAAAAACCCTAAAATAAATGTGGAGAGCAGTATAGAGAATGATTAAATGGAAAGTATGGGAGCGATTAAGAGAGCAGAATCTTACAAAATACTGAAGTCCTAGGAAAAATAAAGAAAATACAGGGAAACCAAAATTGTTAGAAGTGAGAGCTGAGAATTTTTGAGAAATAAGTAGCCCATAGAATCAGGAATCACAAAATACACCAAATAGGATAAATAAGTTCACACACAGTCATATTGTAGTCAGACTGTAATACACCAAGAGAGAAGGTCTTAAAGGAACAGGGAGAAATGAAACATCATGTACAAAGATTTCTCACTGTGACTAAAGCACAAGGCCTTGAGTTCGATCCCCAGCACCAAAAAAAAAAAAGGTAAGTGCTCGCTTTGGCAGCACATATACTAAAAATAGTATCTTCAGTGTGCTAAGAGAAAACTGTCAAACTTTAATTTTATGTCCAGAAAAACTGTCTTTCAAGAATGATGACAAAGGGGCTGGGGAATTAGCTCAATAGTCAGAGCACTTGCCTTGCAAGCACAAGGCCCTGAGTTCAATCCCCCAGCACAAAAAAAAAAAAAGAAACTAAGAATGATAACAAAATAAAGATATTTCAGATAAAATAGAATTTGCCTCCAGCAGATTTTGACTTAAGCAAATTCTATATTAGGAAGAAGGAAAATGGTAGAAGAAAGGAGGTCTGAGATGCAAGAAGGAATGGTGAGCAAAGATACCGGTAAGCTTTTAAGCAAATCTAAACAAGTGCTACCTGTATAACATACTAATGATGATCATTAATATTTAATTTGTGAGGCTAAAAAAAGATAAAGTATTGGATAACCAGGAGAGTGATAAAAATATTGATTTTTAAAATTTAGACTTTGTTAATTTTAAATTAATGGTCTCACAATGGTTAAGATTTCAAGAGATCTTTTTTTACACTCATTTATTAGCTTATAAATTCAATACCTAATATTGAGTACATACCACGTTCTTGATATAAAAGGTAGAATACTGTATAGTCAAGAAATGAGGGGAAGCTCACAGGTCTGTGGTTCTCAACCTTGACAGCACCTTTGAGTCATATGGAGAGATTTTATAATCTTGATTCCCAAGCCACATCTGCTTCTAGCATAAGTCAAGGATAGACCTCAGATGTTCTGATTCCAAGTACAGAGCCCTTTCTTTGGGCACATTTTACTTGAATGGAGGGCTGCCAGAGTCAGATGTAGAAGAGTGCAGAGGGCTGTCTGTGCACTGGAGGTCTAAAGGATCCAGTCGAAGGTCTGGAGCTCACCTCAGTGAGATCATTTCTTAAAGAAATGAATGCATAAGTTTTAAACTAATAAGGAGAGAAAATGAAATTTTTCTAAAAATTAGGTATTTTGCCACTATTTAGTTTTGTGGCCTCTGTTATGCTTGATAATCTCTGTAAGCTTTAGTTTTCTCATCTTTAATATGTAGTTAGTAGTACCTTTCT
The DNA here is from genome assembly GCA_004026905.1 of Hystrix cristata. Taxonomy (NCBI): domain Eukaryota; kingdom Metazoa; phylum Chordata; class Mammalia; order Rodentia; family Hystricidae; genus Hystrix; species Hystrix cristata. Next base: position 2,834 of record PVJO010032209.1, read on the forward strand.
TACAGGCTTGTGAAAATAAAATCAGACAATGCATATTTTAAAAAGCACAAATCTAGTACCTAATAAATTTTCAATAAAAGACATTAATGCTGTTAATAGGGATTATTTAGTTTAGCTCTTTACTGATGTGTAAGGCCATGCTAGAACCTACCTGCTAACATCTCACCCAGCTTCAGCAATGAGAGAAAAAGCTACAGCCAAATACAGCTAGTGAATGCTGAACAGTTCTGCTAACTCTGATAGGTCTTCCTTATATTAATCATAACTCCTGAGAAACTGCAGGAGTCACTATTTACCTTTCATTTGAAAGTTCAAAACATCAAGGCTTTTTACACCCTGCTCCCAATGAACATGATCTCATGATTTTTCTTTAAAACTTCTGAGTTAGAGCTCTATAAACATATTTGAGATCTCCTTCCTTGACATTTGTGCTTAGAGTGTATTTTGAAGACTAGGTAGAATTGGGATGACTTCCTCTATGTGGAAAATCCTCCCTTTCTGACATATTAGTCTTCAAACCCCAGCTAAACTCTCATAAACTTTTAACAGCTTTTTTTTTTTTTTTTTTTTTTTTTTTTTTTTTTTTTTTTTTTTTTTTTTTTTTTTTTTTTTTTTTTTTTTTTTTGGTGCTAGGGATCAAATTCAGGGCCTTGTGCTTGCTAGGCAAGCACTCTAACCTCTGAGCTAAATCCCCAGCTTAACAGCTCTTTATACCTATTTCTTCTACTGCTTTTCCAGTTAAGCTTTTACTTGAGTTTTATATTGTCACAGAATTTTTATCAAGCTTACATGGTTTTTCCAGCTAGACTTTCAGCTTCTTAAGACAATGGCCTTTCCTTACATCTTTGTGTATTCCTATAGCTCCCTGGGAAGGGAAACAAGGATTTAAGTGTCAACTTTTTTTCAGGTACTATACTAAATGTTTTCTTGCAAATTTCATTTCATTTCATCCTCACAGCAAACTTACGAAAATGTCCTTACAGATAAGGACATTTCATTTCAGAAAGATAAGTAACATGCCCAAGGCACTTAGTGAGTTTCTATGATGCCTCCCAACAAAACAGCTTGTGGGGCTAGGGATGTAGGTTAGTGGTAGAGTGATGCCTAGCATGCACAAGACCCTGGATTCAGTAGCCAGCAGTGCAGGGGGGGAGAAAAGGAGCAAAAGACCTAAATGATTCATACTTTTTTTTTTTCACTTGACATATTTGTATGCCACTCTGAAATTTAGAATGTCATGGTAGCAGATTGCTAGAAACCTAAATTCTTCTCAAAAGTTAAAATTTGGCATGCCAATTATCAACTAATAGTGAAGCCATAAGAATTCACTAAAGAGCTTGAAAATAGTATTTTGGAGGGAGAGTTAGGTTAAGGAGATTAAAGAAGAGATTCTATTGTTACTCTGCTTTGAGCTCGTGGTGTGATGTGAAATGAATCACACACAAAAAAAATTACACCTTATTCTTTGAGTGCTGGCTAGAAGTCAGTACCCCTTTTCAGAACATTCTTTCTGTTCTCTTTTCCCCTTTCCTAGGGTTACACATCTTTCTGGAATGACTGCATATCATCTGGCCTGCGAGGGGGCATCCTCATAGAACTGGCCATGCGGGGTCGAATCTATCTGGAACCCCCCACCCTGCGTAAGAAGCGCCTACTAGACAGAAAGGTACAGCATCATCTGTGAACATGTTCTTCTGGCAAGGCAGATACCAACAATACATTTTAGAATAAGATCTGAATAGTGATATTAGATAAATATCACTGACTCAGCTGTCTCATTCTCTAAATAAGTTTAATTATTCTATAGCAGAGGAAGAAACCTAAATATCTTTAGAAATCATGGTTTGGTCTTTTTTTACTGCAGAAAAATTCTATGTAGGATGCTGTTGATTTCTTCCTCCATATCTTTAGCTATAACTTCATGAAAGAGTACAGGTAGAGGGAATCATCTGAGTCAGGTCAGTGTTTGCTTAACCCACGTTATGCTCTGATAACTGTTCAATGTCTCTTCCATTTACTGCAGATCCTTTCCACTATATTAACTGTATTACAGTATCCATTTTTGTACTAACTTTTTTCACTCATAAAAGTACTCTGCTACAACTACGATCTTTTGATATCAGCAGTTTCTTTTTGGTCTTCGTTTTTCTCTTTTAACCTATAGGTAGCTTTTGATAATCACTTCCTAGTTGAAACTTTCTCCATTCTTGGGCTTTTTCATATTATATACTCTTGCTTCTCTAACTATACACTATTTTCTTTACTTCTCCTTTCCTTAAAATGTCTGTTTTTTATCCCTCTGTGTGATTTTTCTATCTTTTTGCAAATACCATTTATCTTTACAGCTATATCTACCACCTACCTATATGAGATTAACTCCAAAGCTGGGAGTGGGGGTGCATGCCTGTAATCCCAGCACTTTGGGAGGCTGAGGCAGGAGGATTGCCACAAGTTCGAGACTAGGCTGGGCTGAATAGTGACTTCAAGCCAGTCCAAACTATACAGCAAGACCCTGTCTGCAAAAAAAAAAAAAAAAAAAAAAAAAGATTAAATCTGAAATTTCTAGGCATGTCTTTTTTTTTTTCAACCTCCAGGAATATATTTATTTGTTGGCTAGACACTTCGACTTGGCTGTCTTGTATCACTTAAAACAGTTACCAACTTTTCCTCAAAATTGGCTTCCTTTCCTGACTTTCCTACCTCCATTAATGGCTTCAGCCGTGGTTGTCCCGATTCAGTTAATTATTGAATTTTCCCTCCATTATTATTTATAACCAGTTCTTTACCAGGGCCCAAATCAACTGCTATTTTTGTCTTCCTACTGTCACCTCATATCACATTTCAAACTTGTTCAGGATAAAGCAATATATTATGCTTCTTTACATTTCATGAAACTCCTAGCCAGTAATGTATGTATTATATATTGAAAGATTTTAATTTGAATGAAGCAAATAAATCAAGATCCTTTATTTCTTCTTTTCTAAAAGGTACTGTTAAAGTCAGATAGCCCAACAGGTGATGTTTTACTGGATGAAACTCTCAAACACATCAAAGCCACTGAACCCACAGAAACTGTGCAAACATGGATAGAACTGCTCACTGGTAAGATGACTCAAACTCATTTACAAATTCCACACTTTGTTATCTTTATTCTACCATTAAAGGGTTGGGGATTTAGCTCAGTGGTCAAGTGCTTGCCCAGCAAGCACAGGGCCCTGATTTTGATCCCCAGCACCCCCCCAAAAAATTACTCTTCCTTTAAGGTTAGGAAAAGAAGTATAGAAATTGAACATGCTGGTTAAAATAGATACTGTTAATCAATACTGAAAGTTTTCCAAAGTTTCACCTTAATTCTGCCATGCAACCCTGAAAGCTCTTTAATTTTTATCAGTATTCTTCATCAAAAACTAACAGCTTCATTGAGATGACAGTCAGGATATTGAGATTGATATAGTTCATTAATTTTGAACTTCCCACTTTTAACTTGACTTTCTTTGTTGGCAGTATTTCTTTGTAGGGATGAACCACAATTGGGTTTCCCTTCATCAGCTGATGGACATTTGAGTTATTTCCACTTTTTGGTTATTGCGAATAATGCAACTGTGAATATTCATTGATAAATTTTTACGTGGTCATGTTTTCATTTCTTTTGAGTATGTAACTAGGAGTGGATTATGGTGAATTACTGATTTTCTTATAGTAAAATACATGTAACATTATTTTAGCCAGCTGTAAATTTTAGCCATTTGTAAATTTAATATATTCACAGTGTTATATTTTAGTATATGTGCTGCCGAAGCCAGCACTTCACAGTGTTATATAACCATCACCTTTAGCTGTACTCAAAGCTTTCTCATCATCACCAACAAAAATCATTACCTATTAAACAATACAGCGATACCTCAGTACTCATCATTAATTGGTTCCAGGAGGTACAGTGAGTATCAAAAATGACCAGTACCAAAAAATTGTTTTGGTTGGAAAAGCTAGCAAGTCACAGGGCAGTAAACACTGACAAGTTCAGGGTTGAGTGTCAAGTAGCAAACAAACAAGTTCCAGGACAAATTTTTCTTATCAAAATGTGTCAGAGTACCAAATTTGATGAGTTTCAAAGCAGTTGAATACTAAGGTATGATTGTACAGTAATTCCTTTCCTTCTCCCCTGCCCCAGTCCCTGGCAACCTCTATTCTACTTTCTCTATAGGGGTTGGGGATTTAGTTCAAGTGGTAGAGCACTTGCCTAGCAAGCGCAAGGCCCTGAGTTCAATCCTCTGCACCCTCCAAAAACATACTTTCTATCTCTATGAACTTACTTATTCTAAGTACCTATATAAGTGGAATCATACAATACTTGTCCTTACTGTGGCTGGCTAGTATCACTAAGCATTGTTTTTCAAGGTTCATTTATATCACAGCATGTGTCAAAATTTCATTATTTTAAATAGCTGAATAGTATTCCTTTGTATGTATATACCACTTTTGTTTATGCATTCATCTGTTGATATTTGTGTTGCTTTCATTTTTTGGCTGTTATGAAAAATGCCACTATGAACATAGGTACACAAATACCTGTTCTAGTCCTGTTTTTGTTTTTTTGAAACAGGATTTCGCTCTGTAATTCAGGCTGGCCTTGAACTCACTGTGCAGCCCAGGCTGGCCTCCACCTTGTGCCAGTCTCCCTGCCTCAGCCTCCTGAGTGCTAGGATTACAGGAGTGCACCACCACAACTGGCTTTACTTTCAGTTTTGATTTTTGTTTTATGGGTTTGTTTTGTTTTGTTTTGTTTTTTATTTTTGTTGTCTGCATCATTTCTCTTGTTTTTCCTTGCTGATCCAGCTGAAACTTTGTTAATTTTGTTGATATTTTCAAAGAATCAACTTTTGGTTGATTTTTCTGTCCTCTATTTTGTTTATTTCTGCCCTAATCTTTTTCTTCCTCCTGCTATCTTTGGGTTTAGTTTGCTCTTTTTCTAGTTCATTGAGATATAAAGGTAGGCTATTTGAAATCATCTGTCTTTATTTCTTCATTTATTTTTGTAGTACTGAGGATTAAACCTAGGGCCTTTGGACTGAGCCACATGCCCACTTTTTTTTTCTTTTCTTTTTTTTTTTTTAAGACAGGGTCATACTAAGTTGCCTGGGTCGGGCCCAAACTTGTAATTCTCCTACCTCAGCCTCCCAGAGTGCTGGGATTACAGGCATGTGCCACCATGCCCATCTTCCCTTCTTCATTAGCAAGGCATTTATAACCAAAAATTTCCCTCTGAGCACTGCTTTCAGTGCATTCCATGCATTTTGGCATGTTTTCATTTTCACTCATTACAAAGCACTAATTTCTCTTGTGTTTTTTCCTTTAATTCATTGGTTAGGAGTGTGTTCTTTTATTTCCACATACATATGAATTTTTCAGTTTTCTTTTTGTTACATATTTCTAGTGTTATCTTCTGTAGTCCCAAAGATACTTGCATGATATCTATTATTATCTATTGAGACCTGTTTAGTATCTTAACATGCATGCAGCACTGCACCTGCCTGTCTAGAGTATTGTTTGTTAGGTCTAGCAGGTTTATTATGTTGTTGAATCATTCTAATTATTTTTTCTCTTATTGATCTATGCCATATTGAAAATGGGGGGGTATTGTAAAATTGTCTTGTTTTTGTCTACATTAGTTTCCTCTTATCCACAGTGGATATGGTTCAAGAACCCCAGTGGATGCTTAAAACTGTGAATAGTACCAAACCCTATATATACTATGTTTTTTCCTATACATACCTATGATAAATTTTAACTTATATATCAGGCACAATAACAGATTAATAACAAAAATAGTGAGGACAATTATAACAAAAAAATACTGTAATAAAAATTATGTGACTGTAGCATCTCTCAGAATATACTTCACTCACCCTGGTGATGTAAGAAGATACAATACTTATATGATGAAATGCAGTGAGGTGAATGACATAGGAATTGTGGTGCAGCATTAAACTACCATTTAAGGATTACTTCAACATAGCACTGTGATAGTTCCGCAGTGGATCTGGTAGCTGAAATGGCTAAGTGGCTAATGGGTAAGTAGTGCATACAGTGTGGCTATGCTAGCCAAAGAGATGATTTCTGTCCCAGGCAGAATGGAATAGAATAGTGCATTTCATCACCCTATATTGAATGTTGTACAGTTTAAGACTTATAAATCGGTTATTTCTGGATTTTCCATTTGAAATTTTTTATTGGTGCTTAACTGAGGGTAACTGGAACTTCAGCAGGCAAAACCACATATAACGAGGGACTACTGTATTCTATTTTTACTTTTTACATGGTCCTCAATTTATGATGGGATTACTTCCTTATAAACTCATTATAAATTAAAAATATCATAAGTCAAAAATGCACTTTCGGGCTGGGGATTTAGCTCAGCGGTTAGAGTGCTTGCCTTGCAAGCACAAGGCCCTGAGTTCGATCCCCAGCACCAAAAAAAAAAAAAAAAAATGCACTTTTAAAAAATGCACTTTATACACTTAACCTACCAAACATTGTAGCTTAGTCTTCTCTACTTAAACATGCTTAGAACAGTTAGCCCTACAGTTGGGCAAAGTCATCTAACAAAGCCTAGTTTTTCCTTTTTTTTTTTTTTTGAGAAAGGGTCTTACTATGTAGTTCAGGCTGACTTTGAACTCACTGTGTGGTCCAGGTTGGCCTCGAACTTAGCCATTCTCCTGTCTCAGCCTCCTAAGTGCTACAATTACAGGTGTGTGCCACCACACCCAGCTTTAATTTTATTGGTACATTTTAGATACATAATGATAACATTCATCATAGGGAATTTGTACCTGTACATGACATATCTTGATTCTTCTTTTCCCTTCCCCTCCCCTCGCTTCAACCCCTCTTTCCCCTCTTTATAAAAGTTTCATTTCCATTTTTTCCTTCTATTCTTTCTCTTTTTTTTTTTTTTTTTTTTTTAAACAAAGCCTCATTTAGAATAAAGTGTTCTTGGCATGCTTAAGCCCCTGGGTTCAATCCCCAGCACTGTTTTTCTTTTTTGGTTGTTTGTTTTTGTTTTAAGAAAATATTGAATATCTCATGTAATTTATCAAATACTGTATTGAAATTGAGGAAGAGAATGTTTGTAGGCATACACTTTCATATCATCATAAAGTTGAAAAATTATAAATTGACTCATTGAAAGTTAGGGACCTGCTGTACATTTGGAACATTTGTTACTGTGTATAAATGTTTTACATCTGCTTGCTGTATCAAAGTTTTTATTAATAGATAATACACTTTGTCTTTTATACCCTTATTTGATTTAAAGTAAATTTCATGGGCTGGGCTATAATCAGTGTTAGAGTTCTGGCCTAGCATACATGAAGACTTGCATTTATCTGACAGTACCATAGCCAATCCAGCTGTCTTCTGGTTACTATTTACATAGAATATCGTTTTTCTATCCCTTTAATTTCAGCCTGTTTTTGTCATTGGCTCTAAAATAAATATCCTGCTAGGTGTGGTGGCATATTCCTGAAATCCCGGAATTTGAGAGGCTGAGGCAGGAGGATCGCTGTGCGTTCGAGGCCAGCCTCAGCTACATAGAGAGTTCAAGGCCAGCCTGAAGTATATAGCGAAGTCCTCTCTCAAAAAAAAGTAAATGTCCTATACATTGTAATTGGATCATTTTTTAACCTATTCTGCTAATCTATCTTTTGATTAGATAGCTTGGTCCATTTATATATATATTTTTAGTTTTTTTATATTTGAAGTACTGAAAAGGAGAGTCTTCTGCCAAGACTCCTTATTTTGTCCCTTATTTTTGTCCCTTATTTATATCAGTGTTACCTTATTTATGTTTAGTTGATTTTTTGTGGTAAAACATTTTGATTGCCCTCTCCGTTTTCTTTTGTGCATATTCTATGGATATTTTCTTGGTTGTTACTGTAGCAGTTACATTTAACATCCTAAAGTTAGAACAGTCTAACCTGAATTCATATCAGTTTAACGTCAGTGCATAAAAAAGTCTACTTCTTTTTTTATGGGGGTGGTGCTGGGGATCGAACTCAGGACCTCGTACTTGCCGGGCAAGCACTGTAACCACTGAGCTAAGTCCCCAGCCCAAAAAGTCTGCTCCTGTATAGCACCATTACCTCCACTTTCTATGACTGATGTCACTGATTATATCTTTATACATTACGTACCTAATCACATATTAATAGTTGTTTTTCATGTGCTTGTTTCCCTCTCCTCCATACTGGGAATTAAAGCCAGTATTGCACTGACTTGTACCTTTGCACTGACTTATACCCCGAGAACTTTTTATGATTTTGAGATAGGATCTTGCTAAGTCACTAAATTGTCCAGGCTGAGATCAAACTTGCAGTTCTCTTGCCTCAGCCTCCTGAGTAGCTGCAATTATAGATATGTTCCATAATACCCAGCTGTTCTTGTTAGGTAGGACAGAGATCCAACAAAGCTGATTAGAGAAGATGGTGCCTTAGAGATATTCAGAGACGAGTCACTGAAAACACAGGTACTCTGAAACGAGGGAGTCAGTTACCCCAGTAACAGAAAATCAATTTGACAGGCCATCTAAATCAAATCAGATATCTGAATTGTTAAAAAGGAGAAGCAGCACCACCACTGATCCCCATCTAGCCTGCTCTAGCACCCTCCAGGGATCACCCTGAGGAAAGGAGCTAGTATTGCAGAGGCTAGACTCCTAGGATAGGATCTTCATGTAGGGGTGCCTTCCTCCCATCATCCTCCCAAAGTATGGGGAACGCTGCAGCCCAGCAGCATCTTCTCCATTGCTCACTGCCAGCAAGGGAAGCCCACTCACTCTAGGCAGAGAAAGGCCAAACAATGCAAACAGTAGAACAGCTTTGAGTCTGTGCCATCAGGGGCCCACACATCACGCCCCTAGAGAAATGGGGAAGGAACACTGAACAGTTGGTCCAGAGGGTGACCACTGCCATATGGCGGGGAAGGCAGTTTCTAAGCCAAGCCTGAGAACTGACCAGATTCTGCTGTTTTGAAAGGGGAGCTCCTGAGACAGGATCAGTTCAGAATCTGAGCACAGTGGAAAAGGGGGTTGACTGGATCAGAGAACTGGTGACATACTAGGTGGAAAATCTCTGAAGCAGGGCTGGGGATCAATCCCCCAGCTCAGTGGTTAGAGCGCTTGCCTAGCAAACACAAGGCCCTGAGTTTGATCCCCAGTACCAAAAAAAAAAAAAAAAAAAAAAATCTCTGAAGCAAGAATACAGAGATACTTTTTGCCTGCCTCGCTGCCTTCTGCCTATCTGCCCTGCCACCCTGCCTTGGATCCAGCTGATTATGGACTGAAACCTTTACAAACTGTGAGCTAAATAAACCTTTCTGTCCTTAAAAAAAAAACCACAGAGACAACCACAGAATTTGCCTAGCAGTAAGGGAAACAGGAGTCATAAGACAATGGCAGAAGGTGAAACAGAACTCCAGTGTCAGGAAAATTATTTCACATCCCTCTCTACCCACATTAATTGAGGTGGATCTTCGGACAGAGATGAAGGATGGCAGTTAACCATACGCAAAGCACAGTTTGCATCAAGGAGGTAGACTGCAGGCTGGTAAACAGCCTGCAAACAGGTGGGAAATTGGTGTGGCTACCTGCAGATGGACAACTAAGGCAGGAAGGGAACTGTGCGTACACTCAGACTTTATGACATACCAACCATATGTAAATTTCTCCTGCTGGAGTGTCTGTTCTGGGTTCTCACCAGGTTGTGCTTTTTGTTTTGTTTTGTTTTGTTTTTTTGGTTTTGCGTGTGTGTTTTTAACTTTTTTGTTTTTTATTTCTTTTATTGTTTCTTTTTCTGTTCTCTTTTCCTCATTTGTTTTCTTCAGTTCTTGTTTCTGTGTCAATACTGTTTTTCTTGTTTTTTTCTACTTCTTAAATTTTTATTTTCAAGTATTTTCCCCGCTATGTTCTGCTCTTTCTCAGTCTTTTTTCTGTTTTCTCTTATTAACGTTCTTTCCTCCCTATTCTATTCTTTTTGCTCATTATTTTACCTATCCCTCTGTCTTGCCTCTTCTCCTTTCATGTCACATATATATAGTAGGTGCCTGTGTCTGTAACAAAAAGGAAGAGCAGATCAGTGCTTCAACTTTAATGGTTCTCAGGATAACCCCTAGCAGAATTGTGGTTAGATGATTCAAACAAAATTAACCACAAATATATCAGCAGATTCCAAGAACCTCACAGCTTTCCTCAATCCTGAAATACACCTCTCTCCCCTTATATCCCATCCCAGCCACCACAAATATTCTCTTAAAACCCCTCAACATGCCAGGCATGGTGGTGCATGCCTATAATCCCAGCACTTGAAGGGGCTGAGGCAGGAGGATTAGTGCAAGTTCAAGGCCAGCCTGGGCTACATAGTGAGTTCAAGGCCAGCCTGAACAACACAGCAAGACCCTATCTGAAAAAAACAACAAAAACAAAAAAACCTTCAACTATAAAAAACTTCTACTCCAACTATGAAAAACCTCTCACAGAGTCTGACCCACCATCTAATTTTTTATCCTATAATTATTTCTCTTTCTCTCTTTTCTCCTTCTGTTCCTTTCCCTTCTTCTTCCACATCGCAGACTAAC